>JAQIWH010000556.1:0-45804 GCA_034695005.1 Cryptops parisi | reverse complement strand
AGTAACATTCTCACCAATTTTGGGAGAGCTACCTGTAAACAAAAAAAACATGCAATTGCATACAAATCCGAGGTCTAATTATAAATCTATGTTATTTTTAAAATTTAATATTATATATTCCAAAAACCACATGACTTGTAATAAAAATTATTTTGAATATATTTCTAAATAAAGAAATTTATTTTTCAGAAAAGAAAATATTTTTTGGTATAATTATTTCTAAACACCAAAGACATTAAACCTGTTTATTTTTATGGTTACCTTGGCTATTGTCATTATATACAATTTTATTAAAGTCACTCATCATCACCTTATGTCAATAACTTCTTAAACACCATACACCCAGTTAAAGAAGTTCATGAGCATGAATAAAACTGGTATCAAAACATTAAAATGAAAACACTCAATTTTCTCTTATTAACAGGTTGGACTTAGTAGGTTAAAAATGAATCTAGCCACTCTACAAAAATAATAGTAATAATAAAAAAAAATAGACAAAATAAGTTTCCTCCACAAAAAAAACCAAGACCTTTTAATGGTGTCTAACGGTTGTATAAAATGGTTTATTACGAGTCGTCTAAAAAAATAAAAACAAATCTTGAAAAACAAAATTGTGAAGGAAGAGTTTTTTGTGACTCGTTATTAAAAACAAGTTATCGAAACTTCCTTCAAAACCAATATGTCCGCGTATTTCTCGCATTAAGGAAGCTATCTTCTTAATAAATCTTAAATGATACAAAATAATTCTGTTCATAGTTATACAGAATATAATAGCCATTTCGTATAATAATAATACTGTAGTTATAAAGAAAAACAAAATGTTTTATACTCTCTTTATATCAGCCACACTTGTGAGTGAGTGAGCTTGTGAGTGAGCAATTTGGGAATTGAAACGTGTACAGCCATTTACATTGTTTATCATAAGAATACTGTACAGTCCAGTGTAACGAAAAACGCATAACACGATAACAGCGTTTCCTTCGCGTAAATCAAAAACCGCATGAATCCACATCAAGTACTATATCGTCTATGAAAATTTACTAATTAATGGATGCGATATTTACAATCAATCGTTCAAATTCATGTCTAACTTCAATTTTTTTGTAAATGTGTAGTGAGACTAACATTACGTGACTAACATAACCTGTAAAATAAGTGTAACTAAACAAATCCAAATCTTGTTGAGGTGATAGCCAAACTTCCCATTAAAACAATACAATTGTCAACCTTACATAACACGTATAATTAGTAATAATAATTACAGTATTAATATTCGATATACAGGGTGATTCAGATAACTATTCCTAACTTTCAGCGGTGATAGAAGGCATGTAATATCATCTTAATAAACTATAATCCGGAAATACTTCTGTGACGAGATATAACGAAATTACAGAAACGAGGATGCCATATAGTAACAGTGCTATAGGATGCCATATACATAAAGTTATAAGTTATAACCAGGGATACCGAGTACTTAAGTACCGAATACTTAAGTTCACGTAACAAGTACATTTTAAGTACATTTTCAGTACTTGGTACTTGTATTTAAGTACTTTGTAATTATGTAGTAGGCTACTTGGTACTTGTATTTGAGTACAAACTACAGTACTTGTACTTAAGTACCTAATAAGTACTTGAAATATAAAGAAGTAGAAATATTTGGATCTGAAAAGGAAATTCCTCTTTAAACCGCTACCCTCCCTCCCCACTAATCCACTATTTGCTTTTCATGGAAATGCTAAAAAATTACGTAATGTACTTGGTAATGTACTTGTACTGAAGTACCGTATACTTGATACTTGGCCTCAAGTACATTTATTGAGCCGTACTTGGTACTTGTATTTTAAAGAACTTTAAAGTACCTATTCAGAAAGTACTTGTACTTAAGTAGGTACTTACGGAAACTCTGGATTTCATAGTACACAAAATGAAAAGCTGCAAGAAAAATATGATTTACACTATTAAAAGTGTGAAAACAATGAAAAATCAAGCAGTTTCAATTTTGCAATGATTTCAATTGCTTTATTTACAAAAAAATACGTTTTGACAATTCAATGACACTTCAATGTCACTTTAGCTTCTTTTTTGTTTTTAGTAAAAATATTTCACAGTTGACTTTAATACTAGCTGATCAAAAAGGACTCTTGAATTGCACATCTAGCCCATTTACATTCTCCTATGCACCTTGTTAACATTGAAAATCAAGTCATACATTCGTCATTAGATGCAACTCATTTGGACTGAGCACATCATGTTAATAAAAGTAAGTAGAATATATCGAGAAAAAAATGGTTTAAAAGCATTTGTTCTTGCACTACCACCACGTATCCAGGAATCATTTATCCGTTAAGCAGCAGCTTGTATACAGCATTGAGCAACCCATTATATTGCATTATGAAGAATTGATTTCAATATTGCCAACTAGATACCGCTAATTGGCTTTCTCAATCGACTTGTGTTAAAAGAGTTTTGCAATGATTGGATGACGAGATTAAAAAATAAAAATTTTCTTCTTCAATTAATTAAAAAGCAAAGTTCAAGAAATATTTCTTTTCAAATTTGCATTGACTAGTGCTAACTACAATTTAAAGTGAAAAATTTTGTGCAGTCAACTGCGTTGTCGTCGTTTCAGTTCGAGCTACGATAAAACACAAAATTTGCTTTAAAAAAATTTAAAATAATTTTTTTTCAGCATTTCCGTTTATAGTATATCAAAATAAGGTTAATTTTGTTGGAATTCTTTAAATTATCTTTTGCCAACGCTTTCGATAGCTTTATCGTCGTTTCTGTCCGTTAGCAGCTGACTAGAATTAATGTGAATATCACAGTACGCCAGTGTCTCGTTTAAATGTTTGTCCAAGTGCAAAGTAAAAGGACTAAGTTCTAACATGACGTCGGGAAAGTAGTATTGGATAATCATCAAGACGTGTTATTTTATTTGCAGAATAATTCATTCCTATTTTGTTGCTGCATCGTGTAAAATATCTTGCGTAGGACCTGCCCAACAAATTTCCACAATATATACAAATAAGTACTGTACTGTACAAAACGAGTGTTGTACGTGATTATAAGAAACTAAAACCGATGAATCCCTACAAAACCGCTAAAAAAAAATATAGTACAGTATGATTCGTCCTTAAATTAGTCATTATTATGCACACAGGAATATTATTATTATTATTATTCTGAAACAAGTAGTTTGAACTACCCTTAATGATGAAGTCTAAAAAACTTAATGTGATAATAAAAAACAAATGCGTAATGAAAACATATACACGATGAAGTGATAGTCGTTTTAAGTAGATTTTTAAACAGATAAGAGATAAATGCTCTGGTTCTTGTTTTGTTTTTACCCATTAGACCTGGCTCGTGAACATGATTCCCGATGCCCTCGTCTCGTCCGATTTTTGCATTGATTTCAAATCCAAATTGGTCTGAGAGGGGAGAGTTAAAATGCTTCCATTCAAAATAGCAGTTCGGGAATGGAAGCTCGTATTGTACAAGTGAGCCAAGTTTTCCTCTTTGGGTCGGCAACATATGCAGCATCGACCGCAAAAGTCTCGGACGCGACTGATCGCCCTGTCCAATGGCGCCAACGAACGCATGAATTCCGGCAAGAAATGCCAGTTGTGTAACCACGAGGGGAGTATATGCACGCATTTACGTTGGCATATGTTGATCACTATGACAAAGAACAGAATGATCAGGATCGGGATGCCAATGGTCATCATGACAATGGACCCACCGAGCGAGAGTGCGAAAACAAACGCGGGCAAAAGGAAGAACATGGAAATTAAGTAGAGGACGGAAAACCAGCGGTAGTTGGCTGTCACATCGCCTAAAGCCTGAGACATTCGGATTGGAAAACGCATGTATGGAATTGGGAAAAAGAGCAGAATTCCTGAGATGTTAAAAAATAAGTGACAAAGAGCAATTTGAACCGAGCTCCTGAGACGAGTACCGGTGGCGGCCATGGCGGCTAAGAGTCCAGTCGTCGTCGTGCCGATGTTGGAACCAAGTGTGAGGGGATACATACGCTCGACCGTGATCACACCTATTCCGACAAGGGGCGTTAAAGCCGACGTGAAGATGGAACTGCTCTGGACCAGTATCGTCATGCAGCAGCCAACGAAAATGGCCACATAGCCCGTAAAGTAGGCCCATCGTCCAGGAAAGTCTGAGTTGAGGGTCTTCTTGATTACTTTTGCGATTGAGCCTCGAAGCATGGAATGTAAGATTTTCACCATTATGATAAGGCATCCACAGAGAAGTAGGAGCGACGTTACCAGCAAGATGATTCCTGACAGCGTATCATTCAAACCTAACATGTTCAGTAACGCTTGACCTACAAACAAATATAAACAAATAATAAATAAACATTTTAATATAAAATTAATTTTCTTGGAATTAGCAATTGAGAATTCTGGACTTGTACATTTTTCGGTTCCTTCTGTAATATTTGCCGTTATTTCTTCGATCACTTGAATCGGTTCAAAAGTATCGGTATGGTTTTTCAGCGTCGTGACGTTCATGACCTTTTGCCTGATCTCTGTTTTACACCATTCTTTAAGCAGCGACATGTTCATGTATTTTTCCTCTCCTGTTGCAATTCCATTTATGACTTTGGAATCCAGCTAAAGTGAGAAAGTGAGAAACAAATAGTTTAAAAATATAATTTAACTTAATTTAAACAACTGTTAAGTTTAGTTTCAATCTAACACGACCAGCAATAATCTCCAGTATTCCCTTGCTTTACAGGACAAAATATACAGGATGTTCCTGAAAGGTTTTTAACTCCAGCTGTTATGCATCAAAACAAAGCTAACGACCCATATAAACGTGGGTCTGGAAATGCTTCTCTTCTGAGATAAAGGATGAAATCTCTAAAATACAGACTTATGGTGTCATAATGGTCGTAGGTATGCAAATGTGTATGCATTTCCAGGCTAACATTCATATTAATTTATCGCTTTGTTTTGATGCGTTAAATGTGTGGTTCAAGTTTCACTGGACCATTCAGGAACACCCTGTATTCTTCAACATATGTTCTTTCTAGCAAAATTCTATCAAGAAAACTGATTTTTTGTATAAAAACCAACAAACAAGTATCAAGTTTGAAAATGAAGTACATTCAATGTGTATAAAAGAGAATCTGTGTTCATGTATCAATACAAACAATTGAAATTGAAAGGCTTTGGGCAATATAATGGAAAGCCACATTTTATAAATTGCTCAGAAGTAGGGTTGCCAGTTGTCCTTTATTTACAAGGACAGCATACTATTTGATAACAATTTGTCCTTTACCAAACTGATAAAAGGACACAAAATGGCCTTTATTTCAAAACACGGATAGATTTCTTCAATTGGAAAAATAACAAAGCAAACATTTGCAATTATTTTTAGAAAAAGGTAATTTTCAATTTCAATGTATAGGATCTCTCGGGGACGAACCTGACCTATTCTAACAAATAAATAAGTATAAATAAGTAGGCCTACTACAGAAATCAAACTTACATTAGGCCTACATGAAAGGACACCGAAACTTAATTTACACTAGATAAAATGTAATTTTTTGGATGTCCTTTTTTGGGGACTTCAAACAGTGGCAACCTTATTCAGGAGAACAAGTTTTTCTGATGGAAAAACTCCATAGAATACCATATACTGAGCAACAAAGTGATTCTCTATATTATGCTGCCATTTTCAGCAAAATCTAGAAAATAGTAAAGTAACAAGCTAGAAGCAGTACTGGGAGACAGTTTGATGCAAAAATGTCATTTTGGAAAAAAAGTGTGGCTTATCACTATATTTCCCGAAGCTCTTCAAGTGTAAAAATTAATTTAAATTCAAACTGTAATAGCAAATCATCTCCTTTAATACTGACTTATGGTCAAAAGTTATTATAAATGTTTATTAATTTCTTAACTGTTATTGGAGCATTAGGAGGATTCCTCTAAGTTATGCTAAAAAAACTATTGCCTACTTCTCAGCTAATCAACAATTCCATATATTTTTATTCTAAATTTTCATGAATTAACTCAAACAGCAATTGCTACATTTCATCAACTGAATGCTCAAAAAACCAAGGAATTACTGGGATGCACTCTCTGGGACAAAAAACCCAATGAACTCTACAGAAAATATCTGACCTGGACTATAAGCTTAGTAAACGGTTTTGTGACTACTGTTAGCATTTCCTTGTTAGCAGTGCTTGAGGAATTCCAGTTATAGGAATCCACTATTGCTTCGGTTAAGCGGAACAGATAACCTAGCAACGAAAAAAAAACAATGTTATTGCAATCAGTGGCACGATATTGTCTTGCTTGAGCAATATCAACAAAATAACTTTTTACCAGTTGCAATTTCAATGGGTAATAATACAATCACAGAAAGCCAATTGAACATGTCGTGCACAGTGGCTCCAGCAAAAGCTCTTCGAAACTCGTCCCGATCCCCAAGCTGTGCTAGAGAAACGAGCGTGTTGGTGACAGATGTCCCAATATTGGCTCCCATTATTATTGGAATAGCTGTCGATACGCTTAAAACTGAAATGCACAAAGTGGAAAAAATTAAAACGATAAAGAACGAATCAGGTGCAAAAGATACCTCCAATGTTCTTGGTATATCTACTCACAATCGGACGCAACCATCGTCACTACAATCGATGTGGAAGTGGACGAGCTCTGAACAATCACAGTAGCTAATACGCCAATCATCAATCCCACTATGGGATTTCGCAAATGTTCGTTACTTTGAAATACTTGTCCTGTTATGTGAAACAATAATGTACTTTAGAGACAATCCTCACCCTAAATTAAACACTAAAAGAAGCCAAGTACAGGATGTTCCTGAAAGGCAAAAGTCAAATTTTCGCTACTGATGCTATGCATCAAAACAAAGCAAAAACTTCTACGATTCCGAAAATATTTCCCTTTCGAGATAACACAGGGTGATATCACATCAATGCATAGGTCCAGCTATTGTGCTAATAGTGTCTCACAATTGCTGTAGGTACTAAGTGAGGCATTTCCAAAGCGATGTATATATGGACGTTTTGCTTTGTTTTTGGTGCGTAATATGTGGTAAAAATTTAACTAGACTTTTCAGGAACAGGAAGAATATAGAAATAAAAACAAATTATAACATTACCTGCAACTTTACCGCCTATTAATCGAAATCCTGAAGCAAGAAAGTCTAGAGAGCAGATGAATATGTACAACAATCCAATTAAGGCGAGTATCTTGAGGACAGTGAACGTTGTTCTTTTAATCTTCCCTTTCCGATCCAAATCTACAAATCAAATAACACAGTTTTAATACTTGTCAACAGCCATAATTTATAAAAATCTTTCGCGTGAATATGAATATGTACAGTAAGTTCATTTGCAAATATAAACTATTTATCTGCTATATGAAATATCTAATGTTTTAAACTGATGTGTGACAGTTAATGTCATGAGTACATACAGTATAATGTTATTGTTTTGTTTTGTTTTTGTGTTTTTTTTTTGCAAGTAACAGCTATTAAAAATAAAATCGTTTCTTACAAGAAAAGCAAAATTTGTATCATGGACACTTATAATAAGGTACAAAGTGGTCCACTGGTAGCTAGGTCTTTGGAATTTGAAGTATAATTTAGTAAAAGCATTAATAATAATATTTGTTATGTCTTACATGAAAAATAAATTAATGGGTAAATTAAATTTAAAAACAACTAGAATGTTTAATTGACACTTGCCATTATTTTTTTTAACAAACGAATTTATTCAACATTTATTGAATAACGTTTTATCCTCTCTGTCGAAAGATGTCAAAATGACCAGAAACACTTCCCATTGGATATAGGTCGGATTTTCTTGAACAAGATCATACCATAAAGGAAGTCATAAAGTTTATGATGCTTAATAACCAAGTAGATAGGACCAAAGATATCACAACACATATTTATATAACAATATGTATTGTGCACCACCTTACGAAAATTATGTCCTTCACCTTTACAAATGACTATTACATATATACTATACTTATATAATACATTCAAACAATCACTTTTTTATGGTTCTCAGTCCACAAAAAAAAATCTCCAAACTGAAAATTAACATTTCATAAATATAATTCTGAAAGGATGATTAATGACACCACTATATAACATTTAAGAGACAACTTGCAAAATTTTTAATGTTTTGAGGCTGATAGCTCAATTTGCCAACGTTCAACGCTGCAAAGAGTTGCAAGTCCACAAAGTTTGTGTTCATCGTAAAAAATAGTCCACAAAGCGTGGTGAGCATAAAAATAAGATATTTGTTGTCTCTAGCTTCTTTACTGCTTGCTGGATCAACTTTTTTGAAAAGTTAAAATTTCAGCACATAAATTATATCTGTTGTCATGACTACTTTATTGATCTTTAACTTGCAGCAAGGCAAAAGAATCCAGACCTATCCAGCATTCACCTAGGTAACGGATCCAGGCACTTCACTTGGTAGGGGGAAGGTCAACTCTAATCATTGACGAATTGCAAATCCGACCACAACGCCTACGCATGTTTGAAAGTCACTTCAATGATTTCTTGGTAACCTTAGTGCTCCTGTGTTTCTACTAACATGTATCATGCGAATCATCTTAAGCAATTTCTCATTTTTTTTTTATGCAAACTTCGCAAAATTTGTAGTCATACTCGTGAAGTTGTTATTACGTAGATCTTTATCAAGAAAGATAGGGGGAACGTAATCAAACAACGAACATCATCGAATCAATCATCTGCAACAGGGTACCTGTTGCTCCAGAATCAATAAACGAAAAACTTTTTTTTTATTGGTTCAATGTAGTAAATTTCGAGATAAGAGATTTTGTCTCATCGCCAAAATTTCCGTAGTTACATTCCCCCGTTGATTAGTAGTGATTCTACTAAGTCTACGACGCAAAGTTACCAGAACCATTAAACTAGATGACCTTTTCCTCCAAAACTCGGAATCCATCGAGCAGCGTAATTTCTCTTTGCATAGTAGCAACACCACCACCGTCTCCTGTTGTAAGGAACTACTAATCTTGGTTGATTGCCTTCTGAGCGGATATCTCTATCCGAATGCCACGAATAGATGGAATCTTGACGAATCGTGCCACTGGCCGAGGTAGCACCTTTGATCTGCCCTTCATTTCGTGATGGAAAAGTATCCTCCAACATTGGAAACAGTTCTTGTCTGTCACCTCACACCTCCTGAAGATACAATAATGTATCCCACTTTCTCTTCAACTTAAATTTCTTTTGCTACCGGTAAACCATTCTTACCCTATGGTCGGTTTACAAGTCGCTCATAATGAATGGTTTTTAACATTTTAACATTCAAACACGAAGCTAAACTACTGTACATAGTACATCTAAAACTAAAGGCAAGACTTGAATAATAATAAATTAGACAATGAAGTTTCAACAATGCAATTTCATGTGCCATCTTAAACTTCAAAACATCTTTATAGCCACTTAAAACCAAATATACAGGTAGAAAACCTAAGCAGTTCCTGTTTTTTACATCTATCTGCCAGGTGCATTTTCTTGTAATTATTATCAACTGCTGATGTTCAACAGACCAATGTGCCATTGCATACAATACAAAATACTCTATTGAGACTTTTGTTGTATCTGATGGATGAAGCTTGTTTATAAAAAATTTCAACTGTTATTCCCACATGAATTTTCATATAAGTTACAGTATATTACATTTAAATTGCCATGTTATAAATAAATAAAGCCTCATTTATACCATGATACTTTTGGCGATACTTGCCATCATGACAGCGACTATTACCACAATTATCTTCGTGTAAATGAGGTTTCATATAGTCATATTCAAAATATTGCGAGAATGTTTTAATTTTTAGAAAAGATTGAAAATTAAATATGAATTAAGCCACATGTACACGTTGATAATTGTGCAAATGGTTGCTGTTGTGACAGCAACTAAGGCCCAAACTATCTACGTTTAAATGAGACTTAGCATTCGAAAATGTGGTACAGAATGTGTATATTTTACAGTGAATACACACTGCAATATGAACGTTTTCTGTTTTTCTTGATATTATTCCGAAAGGTGTTCAGCTGCTTATAGTAACGACTTTAGCTCGATTTCATCAGCCATGATATGTTATGACAACCCAGTCTAACTTGGGTCTTCAGCCATCATGCAACGTATATTCTGACTCCAATGGCATGAAGTGATTATGGTCATCTATGCCCTATTTTAATTTGCAATTTCATTGATTTTTAACCCATGTACTGCATTTCATCTACTTTTTCACATCCTAAGCATGTACATTAAAGTTTTGTTTGCACTAAGTATGAACATGATGAACGAAAGAGACAACACAATTTACAGAAGACACTTGTATTCTGGACACAAACGCTTGGTCATTTTGAAAAACTCATTCCAATTACCTTCACAATAACTGGTGTAAGATTTTCAAAATGATTTGTATTTTTTTTTCTTTCCAAACACATGAACACATATCCAGGAGCTAGCACTACGCGTGATGAATGTTGCGAGGACTTTTGATGATGTGCAATGAATTTACCTGCCCACTTTACCCCTTGATCCTGGAACTCGGGCATAGCCCACGGGTCTAGATCACCCATAGAAGTGGCCGGAGACACACAAATCTCAGGTTTGGGTGGAAGGGCTTTCTTCTCATCGAGCGACATGGTAATGTTATCAGGTAAACCCGGAGACGAAGGAGGAATCTTCACCTACAAGCGTCGGGCAGCAAAAATGGGTAAACATCAACACATACCCCTCAAGTCCGCCCCCCTCCCTTGTCCTCTGACATCTAGTCCACATATTCCGTGTCCAGCGCAACTAAGACTTTGGCTAACGGCAAAGACAAGGTATCGACCAAAGGCTTTTTACCTGGTACTCCCAAGTCTCCATGGCTTGGTGGATCCAGTAGTCGTCTATGATCGCCTCGGATTTCCCCATTTCTACCATCTTGAATGGCGAGGGATTCGGGATGGCAGACTCCAGACGATCTGCAATTACGTCGTCGTCTACCAACCTCTTATTGCCGAAAGTCGATACCACGTCAGAACCGACATGACGTAATTGTAGGAGCGCGCGCAACCGATCAATAATGGGGAGTTCTGACCAACATCATGGGTTTTGGTGAACAAAAAAATACCGAAATGCACCTTTTATTAAAAAAGGCACGGCACATTTGTGAAAACAATAAACAAGTTTAATGCGAATTCGAGCTGGTGAAAAGTTTCAATAAAAAGCTAATTACTTTAACTCCATTAGTTTGCGAGAATTGTTCTCTTTTTTTGACCAATTGAAAACTTTGAGCAGAAAAAAAGGAAAAACATAAAAATAGAAAAAATAAGTAACCGTACACCAGTCTAATGTTGTTTTTCATGATAATAGTTCAACATAAATGGAAAACAATCCACAAATGAGAAAGAAGAAATAAAAACAACAATTTGACAGTTCAGAAAGAAGAAAGTTGGAATTCCGACTTTAAGGACATTTCAGATATAAAACACCTTCAATATAAATTATTGCTTTTAAGGCCTTTTGTCACACGTAAGAATTGCGCAATCTTAAGCATGGCAACTCGAACAATTTGCTGACAACGGTGACATTGGTATGTTCCCCAACCAATGAAAACTGGTTGACAAGAAGTTGACGTCACAGTTTTCCACAAATCACTTCACTTGTTACCAAACAAAAATTGCATGTGTCAGGTCACTCAAGTGGCCTTTATAATCCTAAAGTTTTGATATAATCCTAAAACCCTTTTGAATCGTTGTCTAAGAACCTTATAATCTTAACTAACAACTAAAAAACAATGAAATTTATAAACTCTGCCTTTGGAATGTCAATAATAGTTTGATAGGTATTTGTGGGTTATTCGACCAAAAACCACCGATGGCGCTGCATCTCGAAGGTGGATTTTTTGATCGATCGATGTTTGGTCACGTCTGATTATTGTGGTAAACATGCACTTCGTGATTTCGATGACGGGTTACTGGGTTAAGTTAGTAAGTTTCGATCTTGAGCTTTTGTCCCAGCCTAACCTAACCCAGTAATTTGTCATCATAATCCAAAGTGCACGTTTACTACAATAATCAAAGTGTACCAAACGTTGATCGATCGAACACTCCACCTTCGAGCTGCAGCGCCATCGGTGGTTCTTGGCCGCATAACCCACAAGTACCGTTGGATATATTCTTTCATTTACTTACTCCAACAACAAGTGGTGGTAAAACCAAACAATTCATTATACCTGTATTGCAAAACAAAGTTCATTGCACACATAAAACACTTTGAAGACTGAAGTTGAGACAATACTTGCAACAAATTAAATACAAATCTATCAAATTCCCGATTCTAATACGCTAGTATTATGTATTTTTACATTATAATCTTAAAATTTTATTTGATCAAAAAGCAATAACTATTCAAATTAAACTAAATAGTTTTAATGGCACAGCTGAAGTCCATTGTAAAGTTCATTGTGCACATAAAACGCTTTAGTTTACTAACAGTTTACTAAATAGACTATTGGAATGAACAAGAATTTTATTTGATAAGAGTATGCTAGAACAAGTATTCAATAACAACTCAAACACTAAACTAACCATTAGTTTTAATGAGGCAGTTCACCTATCACCTTACGCCAGTCAACAAAGTCAAACATATATAGAATTACATTTTAAAATTCCTGAAATAATCACCATTGTGTACATCTTACATTTAGTTTTACAAAATCTAACTTCATAACATGGTAGTATAAAAAGTTATTCTTATATACATAATGTCCATCAAGATGTTCAATGTTAAACCAAGCATGTTCCAAGGTTAGTTTTGAACAAAGTTGTTTATAGCTACGAAGCATAGTTTTTATTTACAAGTAACTCTTTGGTGTGTATCCAAAATTAAATATTTTTAAAAGAAAAATAACTGCCAATCAAACATTAAAAAGTCGTTACAAAACAATGTTATGAAAGTTAATAAATCAATAGTATCAGTTTATTTTTTAGCCCTAGTTAATTTTTTTTAGCTTAGTGCGTCTATTGAAATGTTTAGGAGACAGTCCAGGGTATTGAAAATTGTTTGTTTTGTTTGTCAAAGAAAAAAAAAATGTTTCAGTTGTATTAGATTCCACTGTTATTATAGAATGTTTCAAATTTCATGTTCATTTCATACTTGGCTGATTAACAACTCAAAAGGAACAAATTAATGCAAATCCATGTAATAGACATAAAAAAAAAAACGAAATGAAAAACATGTTTTGAAAAATGATCTTAACCATGAAAAAGCTAATGGGAAGCTACGATGAAATTTTCACTGGCTTGAATGTAATTACATAAACCAAAACAAAAAATTCTTGGTATTTGATTGTGGTGCCTGATTTGAATCAAGGATAATAAACCCAATACAAAAATACAAAAATTTGATACAAAAATTAAAGAGAAAACTGTTTATAGTGTCTAAAAAGCAGTGTTTTTAATTGAAGAGCTTCGGGCAGTATAATGATAAGCCACACTTTTTTCCACAAAAAAAAATATATATATATATATTTTTACATCAAACTTGTTTCTCAGTTTGATGAGAGACAACAATCCAACCGAAATAAATTTTTTTTGCAACAATAGACGGGAAAAGGTTCGCTGCCGCGACAACAGCTTTCCTGCAAGTCACCCATGCTATTCAGTGGAGTATTTCGGTTGTTGTAGGGTACCTGATACACTTGAAAAGAAGCTATATAGTATATATTATTAATAAGGAATCACTTTGTTGCTGAGTATGGTACTCTATGGAGATTTTCACCAGAAAAACGGATCTTCTGAACAATTTCAAAAATGTGGCTTATAATTAATTATATTGCCCGAAGCCCCACAATTGATAATTCAATAAATGCATAATGTAAACCAATAACATTTCTTGTGTAGATTAAAAAACAAAAACACAACAAAATCACATAATGAAAAAAAATCTCAAAAACAAGCATAATTATTATAACTACCTTTGGCGTGTGTGTGACGAGCTAAATACGTCATTAATCGAAATTCGCGTGATTCCTGTTCCACTCCTGTTAATATTTTAAATGCTGAACTATAATTCAGCACTCTATTTCCAATCAATATATTTAATGTCAATTTCGGCTTGTTTATATCAAACTATATATGCATTCATAATTCCATGCACCTCTATACATTCATAACTAATGAATGGCTTCTGTCTTTAGCTCTTTACTGTGTCAGTGAAAAACGGTCTATACACGTGTACATATTGATTCAATAAGGCCATACTTTGCACACACGTAGAACTACCTTGTGTACAAAAATAAATTAATCTCTGCTGCCAAAAAAAAATAAAATAAAATTGAAAATAAAATCCAATACTACTGTGAATTCATCACAACATAAAAATTTGTATACAGTAAGAACCAGCCAAATTTTTGTTTTCAAATTAAATTTCATACACTAAAAAAAATATTTCTATTTTGGAATTAAAACATTTTTTTGTGGGGTAACATTTATCATTATCGAGCAATAAATTGCAAAGCTTAATTATAATAATTTCATTTCCGCTTAGTGGTTAAGGCAGTTATTGGATTAGCAAAAAATAAAATCCTTATCATGACACAATATAAATAGTTGGTGATGATTCAAACAATTAAACTCCGAGGCATGTCGGTATCGTGAAGTGAACGTGAAATGCAAAGTCTGATCATGCACGAATTACATGTATTCAGAAGTGATTCTTAAAACTCCTATCACGTGCACCAATTTGTAGATCTTAACCTTAACCTAGCTTTAGGGTTTGTTTTTTTTCTCCCACTATACATATTTTATCCAAGTGAAAGCACTGTGAAAGTGTGTTCAAATATAACTTTCAAATGTATCTTGATATGCTATGAAGTGGTAAAGGAGAATTACATCACATTTCTTTGTATTGAGGTTAATGCTAATATTAGCATAGAAGCCAATTTTGCTAAAAATTGCTATCGCTGCTGATGGTAAAGATAACTTTCTGCTGAGTGATGAGAATATGAACAGCATCATCAACTAGTTACCAAGCAATTTCACTACAAGAGTTGTACGTCACACGCACACAAAAAAGTGCAATGCGCTGATGAAAAGTGTAAAGTACAGTGTACCCAAAATGTGTGTAGATAATGCTAGACAATAGATAATTTTAATACGTTATAGATAATTTAATGCATTACTACGCTATAGATAATTTTGTGGTGGACTATACATAATGCAATTTTTATTCAGTAGTAGACAGATTCATATTGCACTATACAAAATTTTGTAAGAGTAATTTTTTTTAGTCTAGTATTATAAGTTACATTATCAAAAAATTTTTAATTTTCAAAAAAATGATTGAATTTTGATCAAATTGTTCTAAGTAAAAGTGTGTTATGAACAAGAATTCCAACAAAAATTGAAATGTCGAGTATTGTATAATAAATACTGGACATTTCAGTTCAAAGAAGTCCTCCTGAAGTTAACAAGTTAATTAAAAATAAAATTTAAAATCCTTTTTCAGCATAGTCTTTATATACTGTCATATACAGATATACTGTATGTATGTATGTACATACGATTTCCTGAGATACACGTTCACTTCTTAAACTAACATTTGGTTTTCTTTTAATATATTTATTTGAATATTTTATTTGTTTTTATGAATGACATATTTTAAGGTATTTTAAAACGTTTCCTGCTTCAGTTGATATATCTTGAAATCTCGAGTAAGTTCCATATGCGATTTCGTTATAATATGATGAGAAGTTCTCCGTCTAAATCATGACGTACCACTATGGTTACGTATGAATCGAGGACTGCCTGTATATATACATTCATGCTAGATTTATGTATAATTTATTTATTTAGTGCTACACTTCCTTACATTATTACATCCTGTAAGTGAACACTAAAGTGCTGTAATTTCTAAATCCAAAGATAATTTATTATTTTTATTTCAAGAAACGCACACCAGCCCTTTGAATCTAAACATCTAACCTGTTTCAACTCTGCTAAATTAGAATTCCGAAATATGATGTCAGTAAACAATGCTGGGGAAACCCCAGGTATAACATCTTTAACCCAAAGAAAAGCCCAAAGCTCTTTGAATCGAAACATCTAACCTGTTTCAACTCTGCCAAATTAGAATTCCAAAATATGATGTCAGTAAACAATGTTGGGGAAAACCCAAGTTTACCATCTTTAACCCAAATTCGCTGAGTAATCCAAAGGTGGAGCAACAATTTCTTTACATCTTCTTTTTCCGTGTTGTTTTATTTTAAAAGTAATTTTGTAGCCATGAAAAACTGATTATAAAGAGACTGTCAAGTTATACCCTAATCAATAACCCAAGATTCTATTTTCATAGGGTTCGGTACATTTTTATAAAGTTCAATTCTAATGGACTTGTTTCGTAAAACAATGATATGAAAGATAGGCAAATGCTGAAACAACAGAAATAGTTGATGACACTCGAAACCGAGATTAAGGCAACATCTAACGATAACGTAAGACAAAATAAATTGTGCAAAAAAAAACAAAACAAAACATAAAACAATTGTGTGACATAGCTAATAATTACCGGGTAAAAAGATACCATTTCCAGAATTTCATAAATAACACTTGTAAATGAGGGATTGACAAATCAAAACTTATAACGCAAACTATTTTTTCCCAACTTTCAACACGTTATAATTTTCCAATATATGAAAAATTTGCACAAGCATTCTGAGGAAATATGACAGCTTCCTACATAATTGACAAATCATCAAATATTTTCTTCATCCTCAATATGATTTTCACACTGTATTTTAAAAGTCACTGTATCCGGATTACCGGATTACTTACAGTTCCGTTTAGTCATTCATTGTTCAGTAAGCAAAATGGTTTTGCCAAATTATTTACAAGGAAGTTGTATATGTTAAATACAGCATATTAAATACAAACGTGTTTCACATGACTTTCAAAGTGATTTATTGTAAATAATTTTATTAGGTAATCATTTAGATTCAACATTATAAAATCCAGGTAATGGACGAGAACAACTGTCACGCTAATTTTGAATTATCTGTACTGACAAGCACTGATACAAAAGTATACACGTAACTGAATGTTAGTTTTCTAGTGTAGTAAATACTTTATTACGTAATATTTTTTCATTCAACATTAGAAAATCATAGCTTTTGGGTAGTATACAAAAACACTTGTCACGCTCATTTCGAATTATCTGTACTGACAAGCACTATTTATAGAAATAATGTGTACAAGACATAACTAAATGTTATGCTAATCTTTCACTGCACACAATCATTTAAATTTCTTATAATCATATTCTTGATTTTGATTACTGTTCCAAAAGTAGGCCTACTTAGTTCCTGTTTAGTGAATTGTTCAGTCTAAATTGTTCATATCTTTTATTTATATAGTTGAAATTAATATATGCATATTGTATACAATAATATTGTACATTAAGATTAAAACCTAAGACATAAAGTTTCATAAACAAGGAGATATAAGTCATAAAATGAATGTCATGTACCACTGTATATTGTACATGAATTAAATATTTGAAAATATTTAATTCATGTACAATGTACAATTGGCAAAGTATACAATTCAGGCATCCTATAAAGTCCAGGCATTCTATAACTATAGAATACCTAGGCAAAGTTTAGAATTCTATGCTTTGCCTGCCCTTTTTTTTTTTGGCAAAATATGAAATAACATCATTTATACACATATTTTAACAATTTAATTTAATTAGGCTAATTGGTTAGGCAGAGGATTAACAGCTAGTTAGGCTAGTTCATCTCATGAAAAAAAATATTAGCCATAATTTTAGGCCTGACGTTAAACATAACCCCCTAAAATCTTATATATCATCACTCTCTCAATGCTTCTTACAGGCAATGCAAAGTATAGAACTCCATACTTGAGTATTCTATACAATGAATGAATTTTATACTTTGCGAGTATCCTCCTAACTAATAAAACGCTTGAAATGTCACTCTCACTCTCTCTCTCTCTCTCTCTGTCTCCCATGCGCCAGCGCCACCAGTAAGTTAGTGGTGGCCGCTTGCTCAACTTCGTTATCTGTGCTACCATCTGCTCTACCATTGCTGTAACGCGAGCGGAAGAATTGTTGTAAAACATAGCGTAATATCTGTAATTTGAAGAAAAAAAATTATAATTTTAAAAAATAAAATCACTGTTTTTTGATTGGCGTGGACCGTCCTTGGACGGGCTATTTTACAACTAGTAAAATATAAAGTTATTAAGTTATCTCTCAAATGTAGCTTCCTACACAATGAATGCCATTTATTATGTAATCTAATTTATTCAGCATTTCAAAAGCCTAGCTTTTCAGTAACAGTGTCAAAAAATCTGTGATTATTACATCAAAATTAAACATAACTAAACGCAACCATTTAAATTTAAATTTTTAGCTCATTCTTGATTTTCCTCTTACATAATACGTCGGCACCTGAATGAACAACAAACTACGAGATTACTTCCTCCATAAAAGTGGGATTGGCACACCGCTTTTGATCACAAAGTTCAATCTTTAAAACAAATGTAATATAAAAATGGTGCTGGATTTTTAAAAACAACGCAATAAAACAACTACTACTTATTTTGAAGCTATGATATCATTTCTCATGGATTTTTACCACCATCAACACCCAGCTTAATGTACACAGTATTATAGCTCCAAGAAGTTCCAAAATGGCCAGAGGGTTCAAAATTTTCCCCTTTGAATTTTTAGTATTTCTAGAAACAGGATGACGTAGTACATTGTCAATGAATTTCAATTAATCCTTCCAAGTCTGACACAAAAAAAACTCAAGTGTTTACCTTGACGATTAGAAACCTGGCATTTCTATTTCTGGTTGTTTATCAGTTATGAATGAACAATGAGCTTGGTAGTGTGTATGGAACAATAAGCATAAGTTTATCAATAAAAAATAACTCTACCCACTATTTATATAAAGATAACATTTTTAATGTTGACATCTTTCTGATGTACAATAAACAAAATCAACAAAGGTGCGGAATTCCAACCATATCATAAAACATACACACAAAAAAAGCTATAGTCGCAAAATAAATATAAACAAGTATCACCAAAGCAAGAATCGCAAAAGTTACAAATTTATATAGAAAAACAATTTCTGCTCATATTTCGCGATTTATTCAATTTTTAAATCTATGAATTCCATCTAATATTGTGAAATATTTCAAATATTCTCTCCAAAAATGTATGCTCAATAAAAAACAAAACTAAATGATTTTAAACTAAAATATTAAAAGAAGAGGAGGATCCATGATGCAGGTCAGTGAGTAAGACTTTAAAAAATCTTACAAAAGGATATGAATGCTAAAAATAACAAATAATTTCAAAGGTGTTGCGCTAGGACACGTACTTTGTCAAGTTCTAAACAAATAAATTAAATCTGCATGTTTACCTCTTCATCTTTTGAACCCATTTTAGTATGCGTCTACTTCGTAAAACAAGACTCGAGATCAACGTTCTGTGGTTTTGCCAAATCTATAAAAATATTCAAAATATAAAAAAATTACCAACATTTAAAATGAAATTATAACAACAAAACAAATACAATTAATTGATTAAAAAAATAAGTACATTAAAAATGATTTTTAAGAATACTCTTTATACACTGTCATATACAGATATACTGTATGTACATGAATAATTCAAAAGAATCAATTTTTGATTTCTGCAAGTTTCGATTTATGCGAATTTTTTATTCATGCAAATTTCGATTCAAGCGAATTATATTTATGCGATCGTTAGATTGTTTGATTTATGCGAGTTTTGAGTAATTTCATTTTTGATTTCAGCAATTTTCGATTTATTTATTATATGGTACTATAGATCAATTCCCAGCTCATTCTCACAAACTCACTCACAAGTGAAGCTAATATAAATAGTATAAAAAAAGATAGTAAACTATTAAACAGTAGTAAATGTGAAACCTGAGACAATTGAATCATTGAAATTGAATATAATTCAAAATAATTTTACCACACAAAAAACAAATAGAAAACTACCAAACAAAAACTCTCTTTTATGCTTTGTAAGAAAATAAGTTTTCGAGCCCATTATAGGAATTGATGAAACATTATCAGATTAGGAAATACATTCAACCACTAGTTGATAGAAAATTAATGTAATAAATTATCGAAACTGATTTCTCAGACTATCACAAATAATCTGTTATATCAAAAAAATAATAAAAGCTTTATGAAAAAATGCCCACAAAAACACTTATGATCTCTTAAAAAAGATGCTTCACTTTATCTATAAACCAATTGTTCAATAGTTTTTAATTGTTTAGTAGTTTTTAATTGCATGCTTTGAAGATAAATCACGCATTAAGTGGTTTAGATATCTGACATTCACAATAATGAGAAATGTGTTTCAGTAAAATACGTTTGAGATATTTTGGGATTAGACGCCCGACCTCGCTTGTGGCGTTACTTGCTTGTACTTGGGTTATGTATGAGTTTTTGGGTGCCAGGTCAGGTTAAAGTAAAACAAGCACATTAAAATGCTTTTTTAAGCATACTCTTTATATACCGGTATTGTCACGTACAGATCTACTTATGTACATATTACACAATGCAAAGAATCAAATTTTTGATTTCTGCATGTGTCGATTTATGCAAATTTTGATTTATGCGAATTTATGCAATCGTTGAGTAATTCGATATTTGATTTATGCAAGTTTTAAGTAATTCCATTTTTTGATTTCTGCAATTTTCGATTTATTTATTTATATATGCAATTTTTTACATTAGATTTTTATGCGATTCTCGTTTTTTTTTGGTACATTGGACTATACGGTATATTATTCTCATAATAAACGACTGTAGATGACAGTATACGTTCAATTCCCCCAGCTCACTCACTCACTCACTGACAAGTGAAGCTGATATAAAGAGTATAAAAACATACTTTAATCAATTACCGACTCCTTAATAATACATTTCAAACGTTTTTGTGTGTAACTAACCTAGCTATGAATACCAAACGATTCACAATACAAGCAAGCAAGTAGCGCCACAAGCGAGGTCGCGCGTCTAATCCCAAAGTATCACGTTTTTTCATTACACTGTATTTTTAAACAAACATTAATAGTGCAGAAATATGTAAAAACGTAAACAAAAAATCATTTACTACCATTATATTTTTTTGTGTCCTTCAAAATAATTTCTCAATTCAATGTCATTATTAGACAACATATCATTGAGATACAAATGAGAGTATAATATCGATAACAATAAATAAATAACAAATCACATTCCAAGAATAAAAATTACCATTTGATTGTTCGCAATGGCATCATCAATCATTCATGATCTGTCTTTCCACACATATATATTAGTGGTACCACTTAGTACAACAGGTGAAAATGAAATGTCAGTAATGTTGTACAGAATGTTTTTTTGTGTGGTACAAACAATTGTACGACATTTTTTTTTGCTGTTGCAAAACTACATACAATCATTACATACATTCTACCAGTTTTCCATTATAGTGGTTAGCGTAAATCCTATAATTTAGGCAGGTGCGGATATTGGTATTAAGACCTTGTTGTTCAGGTCCAATGACTTGACATGTTAGTATTGTACAGTATATACACTGACCTACCAAACAGTTTGCTTTGCCTAAAAAAAGTTTATGGAAAATTTCCGAAATATTTTAGCAACAAACAAACGTTGTTGTCCAGACTAGAATGACATTTGAAAAATTCATAGCACACCTGAAATTGTAGTATAACGCTGCCAATCATAACAACAGAGATTAAAATAAACTCGCGGCGATTAGTTTATTTAAAATTTGATTTATGCATTGATAAAAAAATCGAATGGCAATATTTTTGGTATATATATACATGTTTCCTCTACCCAAAGCAAAATGAACTAGATTTCATTTCTTGGTAAAACCGTACCGATTAAATTTCTCAATAAAAATATACCACTAATTATAAACTTAAACCTAACCCTTTAGTTTAATGATTTTAAAAAGTCGAAAAATAGTTCATAGTTATTTTAATACAAAATGTCAATAAAAGGAAAAAAAGGATACAATACCCTTGTAATATAATAATACTCTTCTTAACAGAATAGCTAATCCTAATCAAAATTAATTAAACCAAAAAATAGTATAAAATAAAATAAATAAATTTTAGGTTATAGTTATATAATACAAAATAGTATAGTTGTACAATACAAAATCCACGAATTAAGATTTCTTAATAAAAATGTTCCACTGATTAAATTTAAACTTAACCTTTTAGTTAATCAAAAATAGCATAGTTATTAATACAAAATTCAAAATGAATGAATTTTTGTGGTTAATATAATAGCTAATTCTATATGAAATCAAAATTAATTAAACCCAAAAAAAAACAATTATAAACAAAGAAAATTTACCTGAGCTAGATTACAGGAGGACAATGAAATAAAGCATAGTTATAAAATAAAATCCCAAAATTTAATCAAGATTTTTACCATACCCTTCTAACACAGTAATACCCTTAACAAAAATAATACCTTATAACCTTTACAAATACCCTTTAACATAATAACTATGTGGGGGAAAAAAATAAATTAATTGAACCCAAAATAATATAAATCAAGAAATAATTACCTGAGTTGTTACAGGAAGACCAATCAGCAAAAGAATGGCAGTTTCAGGTGCAAAAACGTGACACTATTGACATGAAAACATTAATAGTTAATGTAACATGTGTTCAGCTACTAATTCAACCAAATTTAAAATTAATTTAAACAATATTAAAAAATATCCACAAAAAAAAAACAAGTTTTGTTCAAGAGTTGTCATACTTTTCGAAAATTGCAAAGTATTCAACAAGTTATTGGAAAAACAGAAATATTTTTTTTACCTGTCTAGCAGTCAGAGACCTCACAGAAATGAATGCAAGTTCCCGTTTACGCTTTTCTACATCAACTTTTATCACGTGGGTGAACGTATTTTCCAGGTAGAAAGCTTTTTTCAAGCCTACAGCAGAGATGACCTCACGAGTCTAGCTCCTCCTCCTCCATACGTTTGTTCCAATTCTTTTGCATCTCACACTGTACATTGATTGGTACCAATAAGCAAAATTCCATCATTTGAACATCGTCAAGTTCCCTTTAAAACGTTAACGATTAATCATATCCCTTTATTGACGCTGGAGATTTTGTCATTTGTGACATCATCATCATCATCCAAACACCCCCTCATGAACGTTTATTGACTGATACAACTTGAAACCCAGATAAACATACTAATTATACAAAAATTGCAATGTCAACTGGAAACTGAAAAATACCAAGAAAAAACGTTTTTACTCACCAAAATATGCAAGACCAACCTCGATTCTGCATTTTTGAAGTAACTCGATACCAAATAAATGTGAAAATGACCCTGAAAACTCTCAAAATAAATTTATGAAACTTTTTAAGAAGGGAAATTATTCTGCTCATATTTTAAGCGCATATAAAAATATTGATATAAGAGCTGTTAAAATTTCAAAAGTGATTAAGTCCACAAAACAAAAAGTGGTGAAAATTTATTTTTCATTGATGTAAAAAAAAAAATAAAAAAAAAATAAATAAAATTTCAAACCAATATTGTAAAATGTATTATTAAATTACACATGTAACATTTATGTTTGAGATATAATAAAAAGTTCATCACCAATCAAGTGTTTTGGCACTAAAATGTGGAAACATTAAAAAAAAAAAAATAGTATACTTAATCCATTTGGCTTGTGAACGGGCCTCATGAATAAAAAACTTAAAACAATTTCGGGCTCAAATGTTGGTACTACCCGGTTATGCAGTTTTCATTCTTCTTGTTGTTTTTTGAAGGATTAAAGCGCGTTTACACATTTTGTCGATAATGCTATCATGACAGCGACAACTATCTTCGTATAAATGAGGCTTTCTTTATATACAGTAAATATCCAAAATATTATTGAAATATGTTTTAATTTTGAAAACATTCAAAATTAACTATTAAATCTGACATTAGACATCATTTACACGAAGATAACTGTGGCAATAGTCGCTGTCATGACAGCAACTATTGCCAAAACTATCATCGTGTGATGCGCTTTTACCTGTTAATTTTTGATGTTACCTTGATCGTACAAACGGTGATGTTTGTTATTTTAATGCTGTTAGTTGGTATCTTTGGGACTTATATGTAAAGACGCGTTTACACGATGATAGTTTTGGCGATCGTTGCTGTCATGACTATCGCCACAGTTATCTTCGTGTAAATGGTGACTAGTGTCAACTTTGATATTTAATTTTGAACGTTTTCTACAATTGAAAATTTTCCAATACTATTTTGGATATTACTGTATATTAAGCCTTATTAACACGGAAGATAAGTTGTCACTGTCATGACAGCACTATTAACAAACTATCATCGTGTAAACGCGCCTTTAATAAAATAAATAAATATTTTCAAATAAGAAAAAAAAAATTTGCACTCGATTTGCATTTCATTTCTATTGTAATGTACTAATGTAATACTACTGGTAATTTACGGTTTTTTACCCACCAATGATTCTTGAATCCATACAAACTCAATAGAATGGACGGTTTTGTTGAAATGATGATTGCTCAATTACATCAGACATTGGCTCAATTATGCTCGTACAAAAGGGGGGGCCCACAAACAGTTAATTTGTCTCTGTTGAATTAACTGTGTCCGAGTTAACCTGTTATTAGAAATTTTTTGAAAGCACTATACATAATTTACTTTAGTAATGTATTTTACTTAGTGTAAATATACATAATGGACTAAAGTAAGTTTATGAATGTTCTTTAGTTAACTCCCCAACCCCCTTTTTAAAATCATGCACACGAGCTGAATTATTACACAGGTTGTTCCTAAAAGGTCTAGTCGAGTTTTAACCACAAATGTCAAGCTTACAACCCAGATGAACATGAATTCAGAAATGCTTCCCTTCTAGATGACACGGGGTGGAAGTCACAATTTGCCTTATCTGAATAATCGATAAGTTTCTGTGTCCGTCACATCAGGTCTATCTGTCACGTTGTCTGTGTCACGTCAGGTTTATGTCACTGTCAGGTCTACCTGTTATGCCTATAGCCTCAGAAACAGAACGCTGTGTAGCAATACGAAACTACCACACAACTCGTTGCAAATTTTTAGGTCAACGACGCAACTATTTTCAGCTGTCAATGTCTTGCCAATTCCAAAATATGGACATTTGAAGTCGAACATTTTGTCATTGAGTGACTGATTATTACATTTGAAGCCGATGACTAGTTTCAAAACAAAATAAAAAATCCCCATATGACAAGGGCTTCAGGACAAGTTGTCTCATAATCGCTGTAGGTATGCAACTAAGAAATAGGTGTATACATTTGCGGACCTATGTTTATATGGACTTTTTAGTTTGTTTTGATGTCTAGCATGTGGATAAAGTTTTACTAGAACATCTTGTAGTGTTCAAATCATGACAATTTTTTTGAGGTTAATCAATCAGTAAAGTTTTTAGAAAAATTACCCTGCAAACTTATACTAAATTTATGAAACAAATATTAAAATTAAAACCAGCTCTGAAAGTGCATTTCAATTCTATTGTATAGTGTAATAGACCTACCACTGGTGAGTTACGGTTTGACCCCCCAATGATACCATAGACTCAATGAAGTTGACGTTTCGTTAAAATGTAGGTTGTACACTTAGTTGTGACATATTGGCTATATCTATACAACAAAATAGGTCAACTTTTGACATCAATCAATTAAGTGAAAACATGAAAAAAAAATGGAAGATTGCAGGGTAATGTACAGAGTACCTATCCATCATTTCTGATTTCTCAAGTTTCTTGTTTCAACAAGATCATAAGAAAATGTCATTTTACATTTTCAACCCAAAATCACCATTGAATACCTGCAGAGACTTGTTTTGTATTTCCAAAAACATCCCATCACATCAATACCCACTGAGTGACACTTGAGACTTGTTGTGAAGCTCAACTCAAAAAATACTTCCCGACACATGCTACTTTAGGTATGGCAATTCGAGCAATTTGTGAACAACTCTAACGTCATCTTCTGCCCAATCAGTTTTTACTGATTGGGGGAAAAAGCTAATGTCACAGTCATCAACAAACTGCCCAAGCTGCCATACCTAAAATTAATAATATGATGTTGGGCAGCATTAATAGGAATGAAAAATCGAAATGTTGAAACGTCAAGACAAGAAATAGCAAAGTTATAAATTATTTTGATTTTAATTGTATTTACTATCTTTCGCTGGCAGTTTAAATATACGTTATATATAAATCGTTAACAATTGCAAATATATCAAGATCAAATTGCTTTGGATACATACACAGTATAATCACATCTGTACAAGCACTCATACACGTGTACCTGCTCACATACAAGAAACGGATGTAACAGGGAAGAAGCAATGGAACCATCACATAAATTTAAACACACGGAATTAGCATCATTTACAGTAGGTATATAATGCACAGAATCGTCAAGTAAGTTGCTTACAAACAAAAAATAAAACACCATATATGAGAAAAATTATGCAATGAAGAATGAACTAGGAATTTAAAAGATAAAATTCAATTACGTTACATTTTGGCAGATATGATACGAAGGAAACAAATGAAGACAATAGTGATTATCAAAAGCTTGATAGTTGGCAATGAAAAGTTAAAACTTTTTTTTTAACGAGCGTGCAAAATTGCTGACTGAGTTTTCCTGATGCAATTCAAATTCGAGCGCATTTGATCGTTTTAAAAAACGCTAAATTCAATTAATAATGAAAACTAGATTTTCCATAAAATCTTTATATAATAGACACTTTCTGTAACGCTCCCAGAAATTGAAATAAAGAACTTCAAAATCTATTGTTTTGACATTCCGTGCTTTTGCACGGGAAACCCATCTAGTTAATAATAAAAAGTAGATTTTCAATAAAATTCGAAATTTTTCGATGAATTCAATTACGTAAGTTTTGCAAAAGGGATTAACTAGTATTTTATCAGTTAAAAAAACAACAACTTCAAAACTGTCCCAAAAGTGGTTTAAACCAGTCAACCAGAGATTCTCAACCTTTGAAACTGTTGTATCACAAAAACAAAGCTGAACAATGCATGTATCACAAATACAAGAATTTCATGATATAATATACAGGGCAAACCAATAGTCACTACCAAAAAAAATAAAGCAGGCTACTCCAAAAGTAATTTCAAGTGCTTTCCAACAGGTAGCAACTTTTTGCAATGGATAATTTTTTTGAGCCACCCTATATATGTTGTTTTTCGTTGCTGAAACATTCGAACATATACAAATATATTTGACATACACATATGCCATAGGGTGGGTCAAAAGTCACTTTACAGTACAATATTATTTTAATAACACAAAACGATAAAGTAAATTATGGTCCACCCTATATATTAATTTTTTGTTATTGAAAGATCACTGAAATTAATATGATCATTTACATACAACTGAACATTTTTCTTCAATATATATATAAGCATTCCACCACGCACAATGCAATGCACCACACGTTGAGAACCCCTGGTTTAACTTAATGCTTGCGATTCTCAACATTCGAATAACGATGAGAATTGATTAAAAAGTAAAATGAAAGTGAATTCGATATATCTTTTACATTTTCAGTATCTTTTAAATTCCTAGGTTGTTTATTTTATTAATTACGCAAAAAAAAACTTGTAGCAATCCACCTAGTGGAAAAATAGAAAACTACTCGTACAGTGTATAAGAGTAGAACAATAGTGCAAGATTTCCTACTTGTTTACCGAAACATAATAAATTGAAAAATTAGCTGCAACTCACATTATAACTGTAATGTGTTTAACTATTCTCAACAGCTGCATCGCACGGTGGAAACAAAAGACGGTGCGGAAAAACAAAAACATTTTCAACACCAAAGCCGCTTTGTTTCAACTTTCTTTGCACGGTGGTCATGCATGCTATTGAAAAAAATTGTTACTGCCTTGTCGTCAGTTATCGCCAAACCATTCGAAATACTTTGTCAATGATGAAATTTAAGATGCGCGGTGGGAGCGCGACATTTGAAAAATTCAGTTTTAAAGAAAAACAAAATCCACGTACACGTCTCAGCAGCATGCGTTTATAGTGTTGTACACTGTGTACAGATGAGATACAAATGATGTTTTGTCGTGTCATTTACATTATTATTTTTTTGGCATCAGGATGAACAATGAACGATGCTATGCCACAAGAGATTATCGATTACTGCAAGCAATACTGCCAAGATGATTTATTTTTTTTTGCATGTTAATGTAAAAGCATCTATGTACACGGTCTCACTAACGTACGCCCATGCAACTACGTCTTTATATCTGGATTAGATCGATCGTTTTTTAAGATAAAAAATATTACGTGATATAAACATTTTCTTTTGTACAATTTAATTACACTGTACAATGCAAAAAAAAAACAAAAACAAAAAACAACACCTGTCTTTGGGATTAATCATCGGTCACAGGAAAAAAAATTATCAATTCTCTATTACGATACAAGTTCGTTTCGGGTGGGAATGAATCAAAAAAACATTGTGAAGAAAAATATAAACACTAACACAAATGAAACGCTTATGCCCTTGAAAAAAACTACCTTCGAGCACTAGAAGTTTCATCGATAAAGCAGCTGCTACGAGTTATACATAATTAAATTAAATCATTAATTAAATAAAAATTTACAAAGATTTACACATGTACAATTGTCTTCAGACAGGCTAAAACGAAAAACAAAAAACATACCTGAATCTCTTCTTCAGGTACTGTATCAAAGTGAAACCAAATGAAAAACAAAAAGAAACGTTCTGCTTAAAATGATATATTCGCAACTAGGTCGCATTCAAAAAATGCCCCCGTCCCTCCCACAAATTGTCATAGCACAATCTTAATACTTTATCCATCGGACTAAAAAAAATTGCAAACAAAAAATAAATGTCGGTGTCTAAAATAAAATAAAAAAACACCTTTGTTAAAATGTATTCAAGAAAACATCAAATAACCCAATTGCACGTCACATTTTTAGTCATCGGGTTCTCGATTTTCACCCTTTAGTTTCAGTGGCCATTGAAAACATATACGCAAATGGATCCATGCGCGTTAATTGACGACATGTTCGAATCGGTAAAATGTTAATTGCAAATACGAACGAGTGAAATGAAATTTCCGTTCTGGTAATGAGCCATTCGATCCAACATTTTTTAAACGACCCACTGAACCCGTTTTCAAGCATAATACATCCAATGATATTCGTTGTCATAACCTTACGATATATGTAAATAAAGTTTCCAATTTGTCGTTAACTCATCCTTAAGCAGTAACCAATTATTGGTTGATTTGTAACCAGAAAAACGCATAGTTTAAAAATGTTGACCATATTATTCGTGACATAAATTATTTTTGCATGCACCGTCATTTTGATAAATCTTAACATAAATTACAAATCCAACTCAGGTTAGATCAATGTTAGCTCAATACCAATGCAATATTATCAAATGTAAAATTAAATTCGTACGTTAGTTAACGAGAAACTCACGGCCACTTCACCGAGTTCATTACGGTGTCGGAAAACAATTAATGACGACGAAACAACACAAAACGATTGCAAATTGGCTTATTTGATGGATCATGTCGACTTAAAACTATTGTAGACGAAAAATAAACGGAACTGTGTGATCTTAAAATAAAAATTTCTTGAGCAATATTTTTCAACCTCTTACGGTATTTTCACCTTTTGAGTTTACAATTATGAGCCTTTGTTTACCATTCTCGTCCATCCTTTTCGACGACAGTTTGATTGACAATTACGATTCGTTTCACATTATCAAACAGAAAATAAAAAACTCTCGTTTCTCTGTCCAAACTTCTTCCAAAGTTAAATAAATTCATGACGACCGAGGGATTCGAAAAAATCAAGTTGAAGATAATGACAATTTCTTTTAACAACCAATACGTCTTGTCTTTTGAGTAAGGTTAGCTAACCTTCATTAAGATAAAATAATAATATTAATAATAATAAGAATCACATCAGTAACAACTCAAAAAAACATCACAACTGTACTAGTTAGAAATGTATCTTTGGAGTTGTTTTTCTTTTGCTCAAATCAAACCACAAACTTGTCCAGCAAGTTTAGAGATTTTTTTCTGATCCGACGAAAACACAAAAAAAAAAATTTGCATTCTGGATGCGAGGAAGGCCACGAAGGAGAAACAAAATACCTTGTTTCAATGACTTTTTTTTTTTTTATATGATGCTGGCAGGAAGCTTGTCAAACACTTCGGGCGTCTTGCGAGCCACAGAACCTTTCCGTCGAGGCAGCGTGTTGCTCACAGTGACATCCGAGCAGCCGTTCTGGATGAGCAATTCTTGTATCTCTTGAGAACCAGCATTTCTGGCATACGTAAGTGCTGTTCGCCCATCCTGATCAGTGCTTCTCAAGTTGGCGTTATGCTAGAACCAATAAATAGTTGTTATAATATTGATAACAAAAAAAAACAATAACTTTACAGGACGTTTCCAATGAAATGTCCAGACACATCTTTATATGAGTTGTTTGCTTGTTTTGGTGTAGCATGTGTAGTCAAAATTTCGCTCGACCTTTCAGAAACACCCTGTATACCTTTTTTATTGAGTACTGACAGGTAATAAAATTAACATCACTAGCTTGGCTCCAATGTAATGTGTTAAAAACCCCAAATAACACTTCGCATATTTTTTGTTATATTTTATCAGAAATATAATAATGAATTTTTATTGCACCTAGTTGTTCATTATAATTTATATAAGACGCTTTACGTAAAATCTTGTACGAGACACGTCTTATATTCGCCACAATACGGAATTAAAATGCATCCCAATGTATTAAGTTGATGTTATTTTTGTAATAGACAAGTCTTCAGTGTCCAATAAAATGCATGGTAGTAGCCACGAGTTCAAATCAACATACTAACCCTACAGCTTCTCGCAAATAAAATTAAAATTTTAAATAGCAAGACAGCAGTGACAAAAAAATGGAACTTACCCAAATGAGCAACTGGGTGATGGCTAAATTGCCCAAGGCACAAGCCAAATGTAAAGGCGTCCGAGAATCCCTTGTACTAACTATAGCATTCGCTTGCTCGGGCGAGGCCTTAATCAGAAGCAGCGCCACACTCCTCACATCTTGTTTGCAGACAGCATCGATCAATTGCTACAAGTAAAATTACAACAAACCTTTGTTATCGCTGTATTTTTTTATCATTGCTCAAAAAAACAAGTATATAAATAAGAAAACTACCTGACTAATTGGTATATTAAAGTTGATTGTCGCCAAAAACTCTTTCTGCTCATATTTTGCTCTAATCCACCGTTCCTTCTCTTCTCTACTCGAATTGGGCGTCGGTTTTGTACTACTTCCTTTTGTATTTGCTTCCCAAATACTATTAGCCAGTTGATTACCCATTTGCATCATCACACTAATAGGTCCAGCTCTGCAAATACGTCCGATGAATAAATGAATGAAAAATTTAGCACTTTATAGAGTTGAAATTAAGACATTTGAGCTGACAAAAAAATCAAACATACGGCCACTCGTCCAAATCCAGAGATCGCACTCTGGATATATGAGATCCAAGGTTTCGATGAATTCCGGAACATTCGATACACATCAACGCTCCCAAATTTAAGCTTGCCCAATCGGGATCTATGTATAAAACAAGTTATTTTTTTTTTACTCATTCATTAAAATTATATATTAAATAATAAAAACAAAACAAACAAAGCTACTTACTGGGAGCATCGCAATCGATGCAATGACCATTGCCACTGATGTTTGTCCTAATGGACTGTAAGGTGGCTGCCTCAACCAGGCTGTTCATACGAGACTGAAAAGAGAATGAACACGATATACCGAAGTTTTATTTTAATTAATATTCAGAAGCAAAGTGTCCCAAAAGTGCGACATGATTTTAAAGTGTACTTTTATAAAATCGAATATAACAGATATAAATTATTATTATTTTGTTTTCTTTCGTTGACTGAAAAAGTTAAACAGATAAGAAAGACTTTTGAGACACCCTATATATTAACAAACAAAAAATAATGAGCCCAAATTATTATCACACAGAGTTTTAGATCCATCACTATACAGATTTGACTCATAAGAAAACAAAAAATAAATTCGCTCACTTTGGTCTTGGTCGTTTCATTGCTTTGAAGACTGTTCAATATTTGTTGTTCAATAGCTTGAACCCAGAGTTCTCGGTCCTATAAGAAATCGTATAACATTACATTACTTTTTAGATATATAAACCAATATTGTTGCAGAAGTTACATAAGCACATATCTGAAATCTAAAAAGAAAGTACCTCTGTACTGGAAGCTTCGAAATGCCATTGCTTGTTGTCTAAACTCACAATGACAAATTCGTAACCATCAGAATCTGAAACACAAGCACAAATTTTGAATCAAAATTCTCAATTGGAAAAAGCGCTCGAGTCAATTAACACAATTAATGTCTAAAATTACCATCCAAATTATCGAGATTTTTCATTCCACTGCTTTTCATTCTTCGATGCCTTTTCTTAACATTCGGAGTTTCGATCTTGCTCCCCATGAGGCTGGTGATGGGAAAACCTTCACCGCCATTCATGAACCCTAGAAGTAGAATTTCGTTGACAATCAATACAATTATTGAAAAGTTGGGAAAAATAACAGCGTTAACTCAAAAAAATGTAGTTTTGAGAAAATAAGGGCAAAAAAACTTTTGGCAACTTCAAATTTTAAGATTAAAAAACAAAAAATTGTTTTTTTGTGTTTTTTGTTTTCTCCGTATTTTGTCTTGAAGTAATTCAAACTATGTGATTACAATGGTTAAATCTCATTGCGAACACCCCGCATCATCTTAAATAGACGTAAATACTCTCTCCCAAATGCCAAAAAAAAAAATTACAGTATGTGCAGACAATAACAGCAGACCCTACCTGATGTTAACGAAGAATTTGTAATTACAACTCCATCATCACAGTTGCTAGTGACAGAAGTGGAACGAGCTGCCTGTCCTTCTCGTATCACCTCGTAGGCAGTTAGCAATACATCTTTATCTCGACTTTTTTCTTTAGTCAATGCTTAAAATGATAAGAAAAAAAAATAATTACATTTTATCTGTGAAAACATAATGAAAAATATTGCTTACTAAAATGAAAGACACACAATATGATTTTTGTGTCAGCTGAGCCAATAAGTGGTGTATTGTAAACAAAGTTAGTGGACTTACTTCCAATAGTTAAAGAATTGAGTTCGTTAGATATTCCGTTCAACGTGTTATTGGTGATTGTGTTTTGCGTTCTGGAACCTCTTGGTTTCTGCCCTGGAATCTTGACCGTCGTGTGTATTAATGGAATCTCTTTACCATGGATGTCATCCATGTAATCCTGTGTGCAGAATATAAGAAACGTCAATCACTTCAATGATACCAAACAATTACAAAAGGTGCGACATTTTGAACCATTTAGAAATATAATATATAAATATAACAAAATCATATTACTTATTATAACCACATGCAAATCATAAAAAAAACAACATTTCTACAGTATTAATCAAGTATTTACATGAAGACTAGGATGATAAGTGAGCCGTCCATCGTCGCATAACGTCACGTATTTTTTCTTCCAGTCTTTATTAAGAGCCTTACAGCTCCGTTTGTACAAGTAACCCTGCAATTAAACAAAAATCATTAACACATTCAATCCATCACAAGACCGCCGTGAATGTCTCGTCTAGCATATGACTTGAGTGAAAATCACAAACCTGTTTAATGGGTATAGCTCGGCCACTGCCAACTTCTCCATTCTTCACCTTCTTCTCTTCTTCGCCTTTCTTTAACGGCTGCAACAACAAATGAAACCAACTTAATAAAGACATTGAACCTCCAAATAGTTAACGAACACTAATGGTGAGAGGTTGACATCATGCATGTCGTAAGGGGGAGAAAAGGTGCAGAGTAACATAGAATATTCCATAAACGAAACATGAAAAATGATCGCACGGCTGATTTAGGATCAATAAAATTGAAGTGATCGTGCAAACGTATCGTGTATAGGTTTCGCAAACACTAATTGGCATAAAATATATTAAATCACAAGATTTAAAACCACGATGAACAGATGACGACATAAAATATATTTTGAGTAGCATCATCGATTGGAAAAAAAAATGAGCTACACTATTTGAAATAAGTAGCCTATATACATATGTTATTTAATTTAAGATCATATTACATACACGTCATGATATACAGAGTGATGCAAAAATCATATTCCAGTTTGAATAGATGGCAACTTTTTTTACTTTTTAAATTTTTGATTTACAGAGAAAACTTAAGAAATTTATGAAGTTCACAACGTATGATAGTGGTGCAAATTGTACAAAAATTGTTCAGCAATGCAACCAAGACATTGCAAAATGTGTTAAAAAAATGTGGGACGTTGTGAGGCTAGGAATAATGATCATTTATGCAACAAAATAAAATTTCTTGATACAGATATATCTAACCCTATTACTAAAGTTACAAACTTTAGTGTAACTTTTGCACCACCCTGTACAACTTGAGTACGTTGTTCAGCTATGAATTTCTCAAGTTTTCGCTGTACAAATTAAAAAAATTAAAAATTTGAAAAATAGAAAAGTCGTTAACTATTCAAACTATAGTGCGACGATAGTGTGAATACAGGGCGAGTCAAAAGAAGTTACCACTTTTATTGAATACACAAATATCCATATATCCTCATAAGTGGTAACATCTTTTCGACTCACCCGGTATATGTCTTCAGTCCATTATCAGAAAAAAGAAATATTTTGCTTCAAATGGAAACGCAGTGATATTGAGACGTGGTAGCATTCATAAAAGTTAAAACAAAGGATTACCATATATTAAATGACTAGACAAACAACAATCTTTACACCAATATCTAATGCTCACAAGCACGACATAAAAGAAACATATCGCAATAAGCTTCAAAAAAGCAAACATGCATCCCATGCTTTGTACTAGTGCACCCATAACTGCAAGCTATGTCAAAACAAACACCAATAGACAAAATAACTGAAACAAAAAATAAATGAAAAAGCCACTATGGTATTGGTGGGTGTGCTGACATTACCAAGGAACTCACTGTGAACAGATTTGATCTCCGCCGTGTTTTACGGGACGTCGTCGGAGTAGAACTTGGCGTTGGAAGATCCTTCTGATCTTTCGGTGGGGGAAGTATCTCCAGCGGCAGCGGAACGTTATTCTTTTCCAACATGCGTTCCGAAGCCAGTGGTTGCATGGATTGTGATGGCACCATGACTTGAGGAGGCCTCATGACAGCCTGCTCTCGATGAGATTCTTTGGGTGAATCTCTCGGATCCTAGTAGAATTCAAAAAGGGTTCAATATCAAAAACGGACATTAACACCGATTCATCTACTTTATATCAAAATGTCCTCATCCTATATAGACAGTCAAACAATTTTTTTAATATTAAAAATTTAATATTAGAAAGACTTACCAATGTTTTACTGGAAGCCTGTCCAGCTCCAGCACTGTGCACAGAATGACTGGGTGATGATGTGACTAAATATAAAAGAAAAATATCAAATAGCAATTGGTCTGTATCTTTACACCATAGATAAATCAAATTCAAAAGCTTTGCTTACATCTAACAGAATGATTTGGAGTGCTGGGCCGGGAGTTTGTTGGTGTCAATGCTGCCATTCTTTGCTGTACAATTTTCTGACAAGCTGAAATTTAGGAAAAGAAAATTTTCAAAAATGTAATAATACTCCAATTTAGAAAAAAAGAAAATAATTAACATTCTCTAACAAGCAACTTTTAAAATGATAATCAAAATTTTAAACAAATGTCAGAAACTTACCATCCTGAAATACCCTTTCAACGTTTAACCCGTACGTCGCACAGGTTTCGTAATAGGAACACCTCTTCAGGTCACTAGCCAATTTCCTAGCCCTTGCGTCGTCAATAACTCGAGGATTGTTTTCACTGATGGCATCTGAAAAGATTAAATCATTCAAAACATGAGATTGTTGAAGCCCAATGAAAACGATACACAAGTAGCACTTGACAAATATACAACTCTAAATTGACTGTTCATGATTGTCTGCATAAAATTATTATGTCTCTAGGTGTCCGATTACTGCAAATTGTCGGTTTACTGGATTTTGGGAACAAATCACTGTTTATTAATACACCAACTTAGCAAAAATAACCACACGATACAGGGCACTGTACAAATTATGAAAACAAGAAAAAAATCTATGTGCAGCAGTAAGTCTATTTGCATTGCACATGAAATTGATCAATTTTCCTTTTTCTATTTTTACGTTTAAAGACAGTTTCATGTGCCGACATGCTACCTGCTGAGTGTCTGATTACTGGACGTGTCAGACTGGCGAGGTGTCAGACTAGAGAGACTCTACTGTACTTGAAATTCTTAATCGAAGGTTCGCCCGGAATAACATTGCATGCAACAACTCATAGTTTTGAGTAAATGGCAAAAAAAGTATTCAGCAAAACATTGATTGTCACCTATTAGGTGCTCAATTTCGAAGTGATATATGTATGTTGTAAGTAGGTGTGAGTTTGTCTATTGACAGCACTAGCTTAGGCCCATATATGAAGCACAGTTTTCCATAATAATCTCAATATTAAAATTTTTGTAACATACAACGTTATTCCAGGCAAGCCTTTAATTAGTCTGTAAGTGTAAACCATTTGATGTATGTGCAAAAGTTGTAATCTTAATTGAACGTACAGTCGGCCCTTGGTGCTAAAAGTGTGGCAGCAAACGAGGGTGGCAGTTTAATATGTGGGAAGATACATTGGTTCTTGCTCTTTAGTGGCGATAAGCGAGGGGGCGGTATAACGAGGGTCGACTGTATAGCTGCTCTCAAGTTTCGGTTACTAATCAACCCGTCTTTGGTGGTATTGTATCCGTTAGATCACCCATTTCTTAGTTGACCAATGTTCATTTTTTTTCTCCTCGTTTCATTTGACTTTTGTGTTGTAATTTTGTTAAAAGTTTATAAGCATAAGACTGCTTAGAGTGAGACTGTACTTTTGTTCTGTGTACGAAGAAATAATGTAAAAAAAAATTATACACACATTTCATTCATGTAGTTTCTTTAACAAGAACTATAATAATACAACACCTCCCCTCCCTAGTTATACCTGAGTAATTCTAAGACAACCATGTTCATCTTTTATCAATAAATCAATTTGTTGAAATCAGTACAGAAATAATTATTTTAAAAATATGTATTATTTAACAACAGCAACATGGTTATGGCATGTTTTAGGTACATGCACAAAACATTTACGAATAAACAAAAAATTCTTCCTAAAAATCAATTATTACATGGGCTACGATACATATATAAATAAATGAACCGTATACTGTATTTCGATTCATGTAACCTCAGAAACTCATCTATGACGTGAATCGAGCCATACCTGCCGTTCAAACATTTGCTTAAAAATCAATTAAAAGTCAAGACTGCCAAACAACCTCCATATTGCAAACAAGATAATATTTGGTGATTACAGTTTGGTCTGATAAAATATACCAGTATCATCCTTAATTTCTGCGAACAATGTTATCTATTTCAACGGCATTGAAACCACTGACCATTGCAGGTAAACATGCCGAGTAAATTCAACTTTTAGTGGTGAAAGACGATGTTGAAATGGCAATTATGATGGAAACAAAAAATAATTTTTGACGAATGAATTCGATTCCTTTGGATTTCAAAGTGTTCATTATCTGTCAGTCCGAACACACACACGAAAAATTGTAAAGAGAACCATTTTTAACATGAGACATGAACACGATACATGCCGATTATCTTTCATGTGGTGAATTCTATCAATCTGGTTCAAATTATAACAAAAGCTTCAAGTTGACTTATTATAATCTGATACAATCAGGATGTGAGACGGTGTTTAAAAAAATACTTTATATAATATATTGTGAATAAATACACTACACGTTAAATAGGCTACATGATGTACACGGTTTTCGATTTTCAGCTAAAGATAAGATACCATTAAGTTTTATTGAGCAATAGCAAAACTTGACTGCAATGCAACATGACCTAGTTCTTGGATTCCCCAAGAAACAACCCGGCATTATAACACTTTACTCTGACTGGTGAAAACCATGGCAATCCTTTTTTTTTCAAAAAATAAATAATTAAATAAAAGCTATGTAACATTTCCCTAGCGTCTCATTTTACCTGAAAAAAAAAGGAGCTAATACTCTAACCAAATCCATTAAAAAAATCAATACCAAGGGAGTGTGCTACAAAAACTTTAGTAGATGTTACCATTACCAACATGCTAAAGTTTGCAAGAAAAAGTCTCCTTAAAGTTACTCTCGATTTTGAAATTCAGGGTAAGTAACCGAATTTTCAGTTTTTTTCAACTGCCGACTATCTTTATCGCATTCTCAACCCATTCAAACAGACACACGCAAAACACGTTTGCCAGGGTAGCAACCGACGAATCATTAAACACACAACCACAAAAGATATTATTTTAAAACAAAATCACCTGGGGAAGACCAAATGCAACGCTCCTTTATCACGCCACCACCAAATGATCCGTTCGTCAATTTCTGTCAACAATGCGACAACACGTTTCTTGTATCCCGTCCAACTCCAGAAGTCGGTTGATACGACAAGAAATAAAATTTACTTTCCTGCTGCCCTCATTTCAAATAATATTGATCCTCTGAAAAGCAGCCTGAGAGCCACCAGCAAATGAACAAAGTAGTGTAGTAGTAGCAGTAGTACACACAACGCGCGGAGGTTGAAAAATCAATAGGATTCACTGACAGTTCTCATTCAAAAGCAGGTAGATTAGTATGCGTGTTGTGCGAAACCATCAGCAATCCTTCAAAATTATGTCAACTGATATCAACGCTGCTGATGCTTCGCCTTTAAAAAAAAACGAGACATACAATCTCGTAATAAAGTTACAAAACGGTAAATCCAACAAACTCTTCACAAGGAGGCGATTTCGAGCCACTCAAAATCAAGGGAGCCCCCAGGTTGGATGACTCATTTGGTATAATGACCGTGTTTGATTTCCGCAACCGAGACCATGAAACATGACTGCTAATTCCCAATGAAATCAAAATTCGTCTCATCGTGTTTCGTTTGAAAAACTTCAGCAAACATGAAACTTTATTTTAAAATATATGTACTTGTACACGAAACTAGTCTTTAGACTCATCGCAGCTTCATATAAAGTAAACATATGACTTGTAGTCTTTAATACAATTTCAACATGCCAAACATCACCGCTAATGTTATATACTGTAATTATACTGGCTAACATTTCCCTGCGCTAAACGCAATTGAAAAGTCAGTCAGTCAGCCAATAGCCTTAGCATGGTTAGCTAATAAAGCACAGCTTATTGATTAACGATAATTAAAAATTATGTAACAAAATTTGCTGATGTGAAAGTATAAAATTATTTTACATATTCATAGTTATTTCCAATTCCGACTGAAAACTGCAGACGATTTTAATAGAAATTGTTCATCGTAAAAAAAAGACGAATTTTAAAAATGAACATTGTACTCAATAAACACGTAATAGTACTGCGTTAAATTTTTTAAAAAAATAACTGATGTCAACTTATAAAATTCATTTAAGATAAATAAAAAAGTAAAACGATGATTTATAGTCAGTGAACTCACTTTAATAGCTTTCAAATAACGCAAATATCCGAGTGCTAGCACAATTATACGGTAGCGTTAAATTTAAATGCCCATTTCTAACTTTAATATCTTGAAAAGCATAAGACTTATAAATCTAAAAAATTTCTCTTGAGATGGCCATGGTGTATACAAACTTTCATCGAAATCAAATGTAAGGTAAATTTGTTGTCTGATTTGACAACGGAATACTGTTTGGTACTTTTCGATTAGACGCCCACCTCTCTATTGTTGCTACTTACTTGTACTTGGTTATTGGTTTGTTTTGCAGGTTAGATTAAGGAAAAAAATGTATTAAATGTATGATTTGTCATTTTCCTAACCCAACCTAACCTGCAAAATAAACACAATCACAAACAAGTAGCAACATTAGAGAGATGGGGGCGTCTAATCGAAAAGTACTGATTTTTCTTTCGCCTGCCCTACCAACCCACCAACCAACCATTAAGCTACTTAAAGTAAAGTTAAAAATAAAGTGAGTAAAAAAATGCAAAGTTTCCAACAAAAACAATCACTTCCTATTTATGCACATTTTGTGATAACCTCAATGGTGCATCTGCTGTGTGACTGCATAGTTGAACTCAACACGTATATCAGTAGTATTAACTATTGAATACAATACACAAAATTGTCATATTTAAATCCAACAAAAACAATTTTATGGTAACCTCAGTCAGTGATGTATCTATTGTGTAACAGTATAGTGAAGTTGAATCGATTTTACTTCAGTCACATTTTTGGCCATTTTCGGTTTTCATTTCTGAATCTACATTAGTGAAGCTTCATTCTACCCTGGCAAGGGCTCAAATCACATCATTTACACGCCAGCTACCGAGAAACAAAAATTGTTGTTTTTTGTTAAAAAGACCCAAGTCTGGACTCGGATCCTTTTTAATAAAATCATGATCTCCATTTACTGCACTTCGCTACAACTGGCTACAATGGCTGGCAAAACTATCACATCAAAATCGAATAACTTGTTGTTTTCATTTCCATTGCAGACAAACTTTAAACCATTTTAACTCCAGAAGCAAACGTTTCCAACTCAATATCATAGGACATTTTCTGCTTATTTATGTCCCTAAACTTTATTCCCCAAGTTTGTATAAACCATGGTGGATAAGGTAGGTACAGACCATTCAGATACACCTTGCAAATTGGCTGTTTTTCATTAATATCATTTTATTGTTTTCATTTGATTAGAATAATTTTATGTTATATAAATAATGAACTTTTCCATGATATTTTGTCGAAATAAAGGAGTTCCGTTATTTAAGATTCAGTTAACTTGAACGTGTAACCCATGTTAAAGCAAATTTGATTTTTTAAAGGAATTAAGTCCAACAACTTTGATGCTCGTTAAAACTAGTTAAGAGTTACTTTTGTTTTATTTTTATGTAGTTTCAGTAATGCCAACGATGTAAATAGGTCATTATATAAAAATTAAAAGCGTTTTCCAGTTTTAATTATGCCAGATAGTTTTTAGGTGATTTCTGAAATTTACCTCACTGGACTTAAGCCCGTTTACAAAAAAAACAAACCAATTCAGTTGTAATCTATTTCGATTGGTATTAATGAATACACACCACAATTGTTATTTTTACTTCGATCCACAATTACCGCTGAAGCTCAATTTACTGTACTACAACCATCAAACTACAGTAGTCTCTCTAATCCAATGTGTATAGGACCAGAGTGTCAGATTACTGCAGATTGTCGAATTACTAAATTTTGGGAACAAATCACTGTTTATTTATACACCAATCCAAAACTAACCACACAATACAGGGTACAATATCAAAACAAGAAAAAAAAATCTATGTACAGCAGTTTGTTATTAAGTCCATCTCAATATCATTGCATTGCAGATGGAATAGGTCAATTTGTTTGTTTTTTTTTGCATTTAAAGACAGTTTCATAATCCGACCAATTAGTGTCGGATTACTGAACGCTTCGGACTAAAGAGAGACTACTGTATATGCAAAGCAAACTCAACTAGAATCTAAATAACTATCAATGTCAGCATGATCTTCGAAATCTCTTCAGACATGTAATGACAAAACACTAACTGCATAACACACTGGTACAGCCTCTTTGAAGTTCGTTCATTCAGCAGATGCTTCAATTTTACACACAAAGCATACATTAAATTAAACTGATTTTTAAGTCTCAAGAAATGTAGCATATACACTGATCCTGAACAAATAGATTGTAAAGAGACCTCAAAAGTCAAACACTTGTCATGGCCACAATAAGAAGAAAAAAAAAGAAGATAAAACTGTATCACTAGATTAAGAAAAGATTTTCTTGCAGTAAACAACCATTATCAAATTCGATTTCAAATCTAATAAAAAAACACCATGTAAAAACATACCCCCAAAAAATGTAAATACTTTGAAATTTCTTACCCTGTGTTCCAACCAGAATCAAAGGAATTTCTGTGGCATTCCTGAAATGTGCCATTTTTCCGTAATAATTGTACACTGCACTAAAACTGGCTTCATTTTCCAAACTGAACACAAAAATGACAGCATCGACCCATGATGTAAACTGCAAGATATAAAAACAATATATTATAGTTTCGTTTTTATTTTTTCATAGACATTTACACGATTAAACCAAACTCGTTTATCACTATGCAGATGACTAATCAAATTAATGCATCTTATCAATGAAAATTAAAATTGGTTGGATGATAGCTATAGCTAAAAAAAAAACGAATGTAACTGATTTCAAATAAAAAAATGTTTTTCAAAATATTAAATCTAAAATACAAACAACATAAGGCTATAAATCTGTTGTTGATGTCATAGAAATTATGTTATTTTTAAAAATAATATCACTAAATCTATTTTTTTTTAAAAAAATAAAACCAAACTTTATGTAATTTGTAAAAATAACATAGTTAAAGGGAATATCAATTAAAAACAAACATTTTAGCTGTTTGTTTTCAACTGGTTAATACCAACAAAAAAAAACAATTAACCAGTGAAAATAAAAAAGATGTTAGGCTTAATTTTTGTCATGTTAAAGAATAAATCCACATGTCTTACCCTAATACTACTACCAGGGAAAACTAGTTACATGTGTTTACAACATACAGGCGATGTATGAGAATAATCGAAAAGCTATCATTTATGATGAAAATGTTTGGGATATACTGGTACCTAGATAGCTCTTTGGAATGAGGTTATTTCCAATGAACATCACATTGGATACCATGAGTGGTAAGTACATACAAAGTCATATTTAAAAAGAATGGTCCATCTAGTCAATAATCCAGTTTCTTATCATTTATTTTTCAACAATCCAACCAAAATAAAAATATAAACAATAGAGCACCTAAAGCTTCCAGCATAGCCTCCATGTATTGCAGTGTAGCGTATACAGTACCTCAACAGACAAGTCAAAAAGTTAGAAAGTGACTGTTCACCATCAATAAATAGTAATAATTTTTGTTTTGAAATAATTTATACTTTTTTTTTAAATGCAGCACCGTGTTAAATAAATTATAATTTTAAATATCTGACGTTTGCTACCAATTAACAGGATGGGAATCGCTCCAAATTAAATTGTAATTCATAAACTTGGTTCCAACACGATGTTATAGGAGGAATAAACTTGGCAATGTTTCATAATGTATGCAGCATGATCACTCACTTTGTACATGACATCATAAATGTATATAAAACTATCTCACTCAATAAAAAAAGTTCACAACAATAAAGTATGAACTTCACCCAATGATTGGTTTTTAAATCGTTCACATTTATAAAATGAAGAAATCTAACACCATTAACAAAGCTTTCTTGATGCTTTTATTATATTAAATCAAACCAAACCAAACAACAAAAAGTCTGAACTTCACCCAACGATTGGTTTCAAATCGTTTTTAGTTTTATAAAATGAAGAAATCTAAGACCATTAACAAAGCTTTCTTAATGCTTTTATATTATCATAAAAAAAAACAATAATAGTCCAAATCTCATCACCTGTAATTCTGGTGGCCCTCCTTCATCTCTTATCAAGAGCAAAAAACTTTGGCCTTCTAAAATAATTTCTTTTTTGAACCTTCCACCTTAACAGAGAAATGAAAATAAAGATCAATTCAAAATTCACTAGTAAGACGATAAACTGACAGATTCTCTTTAAATATAATCCAATTCATTGCAAATTGTTTTAGATTCTCAGTGATACATTACAAAAACATCATTTACCTTCTGGGGATTCTTCTTGCATATAAGAACCCGTTAGATACCTGTGAACCAAAGCCGATTTGCCACTGGAAAGACTTCCAACGATTCCCTAATAAAATAAACACACTTGCATTGTTAAGCAGAACTAACTTTTAAAGTTGGAATTCCTATAGACAAAAACTATGACAAGTTTTGTCCATAAAATAGCGAGTTGATAATCCGACACTGAATTGTGACTGCAAGTTGCAAATGCAATCAATGTCTTGACAAAAAATAAAATAAAATAAAGGGAACTCACCAAACGAAGATCGGGAACTGAACGACTTAAAGTCCATTCTTGACTATTTACAAATGAATCTGTGAATCAGAAAGAAAATAAAACAATAAATCAGATGATTCTCATATTCTTTATATTTTTTTCCACAAAACTAAATATCACAAACAATAAAGATTTGCAAAAGTTGTGTTCTCTTGCTCCAAAAAGTACAAATTATATGTAACCCAATGTCTTTATGCAATAGACTGGTCTAAAACAATTCAATAAATGCATTTTAAGGAATAACAACGTAAGTGGATTTATGCCCATTTTCCCACCCAACACCTCAATTACATAAGAAACTTCATAATAGCATACAGTACTATTCGAGCAAAAAAAAATAAATATAAAAAACAGTCATATGTACAGTATGTCACAGGTTACATCACTTTTGTTAACCAACTTCATGCTTAAAATAGAAGATTTTTCATATATCATATATCTGTCTGTTTGAAACCAAACTATGTAAAATATTGACCAATGTAAAGAAGTGTGGAATGTACTAAATAAGTTGAGAACCATCTGTATATACAACATATGAGGTGAACTGCAAGTCACCTCAAAGCTACATAGACTAACAGTTATTGAAAGTTTGGCAACATTTAGAATGGTATACGGTACACAGCAAAGTATGGTTCACCCCGAGGTCTTTTAATGCCAACGCAATGACCAATTATGCAACTCAAATTATGTCAATATGCAATCAGACTTTCAAAAAGCATTGTGAACGGTTTCCAGAAAATTTACTATAAAATTGATGTCAAACGAGAATGCATTAAAATTTTGTTAATGTATTAAATTATGTTAAGATCCTAATTTGATGATTCACCCTGTTTTAGTTAATAAATTTCGTGATCATTTTATCGAATTTTATAAGAGCGGAGAAAAAATGCAACTTCCCCAAATTTTAATTTTTACAAAGTACAGTATATGGGTGCACCGAATACCCGAAGACTTGTCATTCAGTGCCCACTTTCACTTAGTACAACCATGACTAACAACTATACAAAGTTGTATATTTGTATAGTTGTTGGTCTGGTACCAACAACAGAGTACTGTATCAGCAATATCGAAAAAAGAAAGTTAGACAATAGGTATTGTGACTGTATACAGCAGTCACCAGTGATTTTCAATTCTACAGGGTGACCCATTTATGTCGCAGTTTGAACAATTCATAGCTTTTTAGTTATATGTTTTTTTTATCTGCTATTACTTAATATAATTGTCTAGATCTGTCACTGACGCCGGAAGTAGCTCCTGTCATAACGCCGCTCATGTCATAACGCCGTGTCATAACGCCGTGTCGATTCGAGCCGAATTTCGAGCCGAATTAATTCTGTTGCCAAGATAAAAATTTGAAAACATGTTGTAAAGAAACATTGATGTGTCATCGAGT
>JAQIWH010000555.1:0-45806 GCA_034695005.1 Cryptops parisi | reverse complement strand
TCGTTGTTGAGGTTGACTGGAAACAAAAAAATTGACAACCACTCGGTGTGGCCTCGCACCGACCGACCGATGACGTTGTTGACAAACATCCCTTGCGGGAAACTGTAAACAACCACGGCGAGCTTCCGTTTGTTGAGAAAGATGAGAGGAGAGCCCGACCGTCGGCAAGGACTGACGAGCTGGAACAATGGTCTGAGTTGCTGCAAAATGTCATGGTACTTCTTTCTGCGGGACTTGTGGGGAACTCAATCTGTCGAATTTTCTTGGACATGGATAGGAAGAGCGCATCCGGCTATTTGGAGACACGCGATGGGTAGGGAGGGGGTCGAATGGACGAGACGCACGATGGGCCGCCAGATGACGTGGTTAACGATGCGTTGGAACCATTAGTGGGCCATCAGGGGGCGTGCTCGACTGCGTCGCGTTTTGGACACGTTCTCTCGTAGACTCGACGGTTCTTCTTCTTTCCTCTTTGTTGGACTCGTTCATCAGTGAAAAGAAAAAAAAATTAAAGTCCTTCCCTTCTACCTCTCATTTTTGTTTGTCATAAAGGAGAATATTATGGGTAGATTGTTTCTGCTCACCAAGAAAACTAGTAATAATGGAATTTCCGCCGTGATGAAAAACGGATGATTCGTGACATCCCTTCGGTTTCCAACGCTCGTGACACTATCGCTCTTCCGATTCAATTTGCGAATCCGAATAACATCACGAATGATGTCTCGTAAACCCTTTTGTGGAAATTTCCAAACTGAGATTAACCTAGTTGTTTTTTATCTTTATTCGTCGAAGCCTGTTTAAAGCGGAGTAGTATCATTTGGACTCGGTCGAGTCAATTACTAGAATCTTATTCTAATTCTACAGGAGATGTTGATTGAAATTGAAATTCGGTCTTAGATAAATAATGTGGCATTGGTGTCGTAAGTAATTTATTATATTTATTCATTTATTTGGATTAAAAAGTCATACTAGGATAATAGTTCAAAACATTTTGTGACAAATCATTTTAAATAATGTCGTTTATTTTTTTTTTTTTTAAATTATAAAACTCGTATTTATTCATCGTTTTTGCATTAGTAGTCTTTTCGGTAGTTAATATAACGTTTTTGTTTTTTTTAAACTAATCATTTTTGCTCACTCCTATATCTTATTTATTTCCATTTGTAAAATCTTGTAATTATACACTGTATATATATATATATATATCAATTTATTTATATATTTTTTGATTGTGTCTGCTTTTTTGTGGTTTTGATTTTGTTTAATTGCATCTGTTTTTTTTTTCATTCATTCCATATAATTTTTTTGTCTCGTTGTTGTATATGTCCACTTGGTCCTTTTTGGTACGCAATGAAGTAATAATAAAACATAAACGACAAAATACAAAATAAAGAAATAAAAAATTAAACGAACGCAAATGCCACAAAAACATCACAGTACGATTTGACTTGATGATTACAAATTTACAATACATTTCGTCCGATTACAATTAAAAATACTTATCAAATCTAATGTAAGATGGCAAGCTATTCCATAGTTGGAATGTATTCTATGGGAACCGATTTGTTTTTAATTACTTGAGGTGTTATTAGTAGTCTCAAAGTTGTGTCTGCTTCATTTCCTGACCGAACGGTTAGTTTGGTACATAGTTGTGATAAAATGTAAAGGGTGACTGTCATAACCTTAGTAGAGAAATTAAGACTCTAATGGTCTAAGGCGACCCAATTTCAGAATAGTGTTGAAACGAGAAATACCTATATGATCTCTAGAGTAGTGTAACGATTTCGATAACTTTAGTAGGAGTGCTAGACTGGACAAGGAATGATCGTTAATTTCAAGGATAGTTCATTCCATTTAACACGATACCTAGAAACATTAGTTTTTAGCACTCAATCACCGTAGCGACATTTCAAACGTTTAAAGCGTGTTTGCGTCAGGATGATTAACTCGGTGAAAGAACCTTTAGCTTCAACCTTCGCCACAGTTGCCATTTTTTCCGTGAAATGTCTGCGTTGGGAAATGTAATCCGTAGAGACTCGCTCGGGCTTTCTTTTTCCTTCATTTTTAAAGCGTTTATTCTTTTCACCTTTGCGTCGTTTTTCCACCAAAGCTGTTGCTCGACTTTGCTTCTGCTCAACACTTTACGATAGCGAAACGCTTTGTACATTAGTGCCAAAATTGCGGGCGAGTGCCATTGCCTCCTTCGCCCGCCTTTCACCCTCGCTTCCCTTTTCTCGTTGTTGTCATCCTCCCCTTTCCCGTTCATCGTACATTGTCGATTTGCCTAACGTGTGCTGAAAGGGTCATGTCGCTTTGTTGCGCGTTGTGTTGATGAAAGCATTTGCCAAGTTGTTTTCGTTGCTTTGACCAGTGGATTGGTGAAATCGGCGGCTGTCGTGTGAGTGTGAGAAGGGGTTTTGACTGGGAACGAACGAACGAACGATTGGTAACGTTGACTTCCGATGAAGAGCAACTCGACTTTTCTCTCTCCTTCTCGTTGGTACGCTGTTCCACATCGATTTTATCGAAAATTATCTCGTGTCGTGTGCATCTGCTACCACCAGGGGGGAAACTAGCCTGCCTACTACTTACTACTGCTGCGGCTGCGAATAAAAGAAACCTTGTTGAAAAAGAAGAACTTTTCGTTTTTAAAAGGAATAGAAAATATATTCTTTTCGAACAAGGAGCTTTTTTGGGGTCTACTCGAAACGATTGATAACATAGCTGCCGCTTCGTTGGAAAGGTGACTCGATTTCTCAAGATCGATAAGCCCCATCGTTTCACCTTGGGTTTTTTCTTCTTAGACAAGCTCCTCCTCTATTTCTTTCTAGTAGTTTATGGAATGGCTAACTGAGATTTTTTATTAGCACTTGGTAACGAGTTGAGCTCGAGGGACTGTTGGAAGAGCCGGTTCGAGGGTGGCCATCTTGTCCCCACCCTCTCCTACCACATTGAGCGATTAATGACCATTTAAGACCGTTGCCATAGTAACGGGATGAGTCACCGTTCAAGGATGCTGTGTCGATCGTTATCCCGCTCTTCCGCTTCTTTTCACGCAAGACTATATATATATATATACTACCTACAACACTGGCACTCGCTTGTAGCTTGCATTTTTGTGGACTAGCTGTAGTTTTCTTCGTCGTCGTCGGAAGTTTGTGCTTCCGTTTTAGCGGAAACATTCTTTTGTGCTTTATTGGTCGAGTCCTAGTTAAAGTCGTTTCTCTTGTCGCGCGCCGTTGAGGTCATTAGATTCGTTTGTCTTAACCCTCGGACAAAGACGGTGGAGGAAAGGCACATCTAATGCTATAAGTCGTTACGTTTGTTTCGTCTCGCTCGATTTCTTCATCTCTTATGACGGCGACTCTTTCATTTTTCAAGTTTTTTTCGTTCATTCTGAACGCATGTGTTTGTTTTCTTGTTATTCGGAAACAAGTGAGGCAGAAAGTAATGCGTTCGACGTAGCGTGAAGACTAACATGGTGATGGTCCGACGCGGTGCGGGTAGTACCATTAATGGAGACGACGTTTCGCTAGCCAATCAAGAAACTTGTAACATCTACTAATGGCCGTTCGATTGGTCGCAAAACGTGGTATTTTACGAGTAATTAAGCCGATTTTTTTTTTTTTTTTTTTTTTTGCAATGGCATTTTATTTTTCGAGTTTTCTTCTAGTTTGCAACGATTCGGATGTACATACGATATATCAAAATCGTTAACACTTAAATGGAAAAAAAATAATTGAAGGCTTGCCCGGAATGACGTTGCATGTTGCAACGATTCATAGTTTTGAGTAAATGGCAAAAGAAGTATTCAGCAACACGTAGATTGTCACCTATTATTGTCATCTTGAGGACTGTTTTAAAATGAAAAAAAAATAAAAAAAATAAGGTGTTTAATTTTTTTTTTTACGTTTTTACGTTTTTAGACATTCTATTAAAAACAGATTTGTTACATACTTAAAATGGAAAATGATATGAAACATATACAGTGATGATGATGAAAAAGATAGATGCAATGGAAAAAGTGAAAAGGAACATGATTACAATAAAATACAAGCAAAGAAAAAAGAAGTTATAGAAAGAGATGTTTTCAAAATTTATCTGAGTGTATTATATGTTTTTTTTAATAGGTCTTTGAAGTTTTTTTACAGGGTTTGTCAATGCATTCAAAGGCAATATATTTGCAAAATTTTGAACTGATATATGTATGTTTTCGGTGGGTATGAGGTTGTCTATTGACAGCACTAGCTAGGCCTGTACATGAAGCACAGTTTACCATAATAATCTCAATATTGAATTTTTGTAACATACAACGTTATTCCGGGCAAGCCTTCAATTGTTGTCAACATTTTTCAAAATTAATTCAAATCAACATTTATTCTGTGAAATACTATGTACGTAAGCTAGCAACTTGATGTCCATTGGTATCATCACTGGAAGTAGCGTTTAACACCCTACCCAGAAATGTCTTGGAATAGATGTCAGTTACCACATTCGTAATTCTTGCCGATATTTATTCTTTGAAACAGTGTTTAAATAATTTTGACATACCCTGTTAATTCAATTCTCACAAAACAGGACATGAAACTGGGTCAAGAAAACCTAGCCAATCAAACACTAGACATCAAAGGGACAAATAAAGCTAACAACATGACAATTGACAATGATGATGGAATCGCGTATAAACGGAGTGTTTTGTTTCGGCCAACTTGGACTAACATAAATTCTATGTAGGCTACAGAAAGGAAAAAGTAAATTAGATTAAAACGTTAACTGGGCTTGAGTTGTAAACAACTACCGGTTCTTTCGTGGTTTTGTAGGATTTTGGACAGTGAGTTGGCAATTCTCGGTTTCTACTGTAGAAGCAAAAGTGGGTCTTTCGTATTAATCTTGTTCGGTATTACCCAGCCCAGGGTGTTGTTTCATTGCTTCGGCGACATTCCGTTGCTTGTTATTAAGGTTAAATGACGCACCGGTGCAACGTTGATGAATGACTGCGTGCGACTTACGCAATACGCTAATAGAAAGTACCCTTTTTCAGTTACTCAAAACGTTTGTTCGACGTTAGCTCACGAGGGAGTGCTCGAAGCCTTTTAACCTTTGACACGGATTTTGGAAGATGGTTCGGAACTTGGCGAGCTGCTACTTGTAGTCGTCGTGTCATCGTTGTTGCCTTTTGAAAAGAACGTGACGACGACGACGAGAGGGGGAATTGGCAAATAAAGGCATTGTCGAGTTTTGTTGTTGCGACGGAGCCTAATGAAATCGACGTTAGTGCTCGAAATTTAATTTCCGGGATTGCGTCTTGGGCAAATTCGTTCGACGATGGTGTGCGAATAACGATCGGTGCACTTAGAAAAGGCCCAACGTCAAACCGTTAAGTGCACGCGATCGATTTCCGGTCGACTTGGGTCCTCTTCTCTATCTATTTCTGCCGTTGGGGACGACGAAAACTCAACTTGAAATCTCGGCTGATGAGATCATCATCGCCGTCCTAATGCCATTACCCACGACTCGCGAGATTTGTCGACTTTGGTTACCATTACTCGGGATTAGGATGATTACCAGCTAACTCGTTAAACGTCCCTAAGGGCAAGAAAGGGCACTCACGACTCGTAGGAGCATTGACAAATTTTCCAATCGAGTTACGTTGGATGACTCGTTTTTTAACTACCACTGTCGTGAATCGAACCGAGTCAAAAAGTTGTAAGTTTGGCACAACACCAATGACGTGGGTTGGCCAACGTTTCTTCGTGTCGGGGTTCGTCGTTGACAACCCGAGTGACGAACTACGAGGGAAATTTAGAGTAAATTTTTCACAGAAAAACTGTCATGTATTTGAACAAATCGTTATATACATTTTGAAGAGCATGTAATTCTTCATTCTCCCCCTCCCCCTGAAATGGCAGGCGGGTACACTGGAGACGTTCACGACTGTGGAGATCCGGAATGCTGCATAAACTGCAGTCCTGGAAGTGGCAAGTCCTACAGCAGACTTTCACTTGTAACGCAACACCTTGCTGTCACACTCTTCGAGAACGACAGTGAGGTGAAAATCGCTGTGGCTTCGCTCCCAGCCGAACGAATTCTACGCTATGGGCATCGAAAAGTTGGGACAAATGCATCAATGTTGATGATTGTTATGTTGAGAAGTAGATCAATGTTCACTATTCAAAATGTATATAACGATTACAGTTTTGCTGTAAAAAATTTACTTTCTGATTCCTCCTCGTAGTTAGCAGCTGGGAGTGGATGTGGTTTCGCCTCACCAACGGGTGTCATCTCGGTGATTACCCTTTAAGAGTTACGTCACCAAATTGTCGAATCGTACGTACGTACGGCACATGCTCTTTGCTCGGTCGTAACCCGCTTCGTGTCATAGTTTTAAGTTAGCTGTTGTGGCCGTTTTCGCCGAACGTCGCCGATGAAACGCATTTTACCCACAGTTAATTGGATGAGTGGTCGAGGCTCACGCTAATTCGCGCGGATTACGTTCGCGAGCGTGGACAAGCGCATGACACGAGCAACGACGCGGCAAAAGTGCACCGACCCTACCCACTCACTCGGGATGCTGCCGAGGTAGAGGTACTTGTTTGTTTTTTTTTCTTTGGACTCGAAAATGGTAAACAACATTCTTAATTCTGTCGATTAAAGATCAGGCTCGTTGTTTTGTTTGATTATTACGACACCATCTTTTCGTAAGCTTAACTGATTCTGGTACTGCTACGGAACGCCAACCCCTAGGATAGGATAGGATAGAATAAAATGAAAACGCTTTTAAACTAGTAATACTTTTGGTATTTTCCAGTTTTAAGGAGAACCTTCACGTTAATTTCTTTTTGCACCAAAACGGACTACTCCAACGGCCTAACAGAGAACTCGATCCTTCGTCGTATTTTGCTTTCTACGAAGATTGATGTTGGAACGTGTCTTTCTCGTCGTACTACTCGTTTTAACTTGGCAAAAAGAGATTGGTTAATAAAATGTCGTTCGTCGTAAAGGTTAATCCTTTGTTCAATTAACTCAAGGTCCACTTAGACGCCAACGGAAAGGAGGAGAAAAACAGTGAATGGCTGGCCTCCTTAAGTGACAAGCTGCTAGTGAAGTCACGCAACGTTATCTTTCTCGACTGGCATTGATTCGAGCTGCCTGCTCGTCTGTTGAGCAAGCCGTTCGTTCCCACGTGTTCGTTATCTCGCACTGATAGGCTTTTGCTTCCCTGCCGCTCGCTCGCTGCTGCTGCTGCTGCTGCTTGTTGTTCATTTCTGACACCCCACCTCTCTCTCTCGTCTGCCTTCGACTTGTTTCTTTCTAGCTCGCTATTTTGGGAGGCGCCTATCTTATTTCGCAATTTGGGAGAAGAGAGCCTCGGCTGTTTGCTCCGGAGTCCCCCAGGCGCCACTCCCGACACACAAATCCACCCACCCACACCTCTTGGAACACGGCTGGTCGCAGCAGTAGTAGTGGAAGTGAGGAGAGAAGAGGCAAATGAGACTTTCTTATTCATAGCTTTCGATTCACCTGGCGGTAATCTTAGTTTGGGAAAAAGTCCTCGAGACAACGGCGTCTTAATAGCTAGGGAGTAAGTGGGGCGCGTTTATCTCGTTCAACAAGTTTGGTCATTAAAGCGGCGAAATGGGCCGACGGTTATTTATTCGCCAATGTCTAATTATTATAGATATTAAAAGAAAAGTCGACGACGATATTCTAATAATGCCATCGTCGCAGAAATAGTGGTTGGTTGTCGAATGGAAAAGTTTTAAGGGTAGATAGAGTACTTTAAGCAGCCAATGCCATCTTGAAAGTGGGAATGGAGAAAACAAGTGGTGTCTTTTTTCTTGGTGTGGAAGTTGCCATTTGCATGGCGGATTCGTGAGCTCTCGCAAAGCTCAACCCTGTCGCCATTTGTCTTTGGATTCTCGAGGGATTCGCTCGCAACCCCCAAACAGCTTCTTTGCCGGCAAACGTCTTCGGTAGCGAAGGGTGAAGAAGGCCAATGGCTTGGTGGTGTGTGTGTGTGTGTGTGTGCCAGTTCACCACGAGAGGAAGAAGATGGCAAAATCCCTCGGAGTTTTTTACGATCCCACTTTTCCATCCCTCTTCCTCGGGGATTAGTAGGACTCGACAAAGAGGTGAAAGACCCCTACAGCCCTGTACGTACGTAGGTACTTCTTCGAAGCAATACCATCTAAATGCGTTTTTCGTCGTCGTCGTCGTCACAAACTTTTTTGTCGTTGTTCTTCTTGCGCGCGCCTTGGCCAACGAGGATGGTGTTATTGTAGCTTAAGGTATTTTGTTGTTCTTTTTCGGAGGGACACGCGGGTTGTAGCGACTACCGAAAATGCATCTCGAGCGACGTTGTATTTTTCTCGTCGCGTGTGGCAGGTGATTGTCAGTAGCAAACGAATTCATTGTTTGTCGCCGTGTGCCAAAAAGTTGGCTCGTCTCAAACTGGGGTGATGAAAGGGGGTGAAAAAAAAATGGGGACGGGTCGACGACGCTCGAAATGCCATCGGTTGGGATGCGGGAGAAGAAGACGAAGGGGTAAAGAAATCAATGATGGAATTTTTTGCGCCATTCGATTCGATAGGTCACGCGTGAAATTCGGTGGATGGAATTACCTGTCTGTCGCCGTCTCTAAGATGACAAATGAATCGACTTTAGGACTTGTTTCGATTCTCCTCCTTCTCTTGTCTCTTTTTTTTTTTGGACGAGTTCGATTTTCTTTTCCTTCGTTTTTCATCCGAGTCTTGGTGGGCCCATTTGACGAATGGCATCTGTCGACCAAGTTGACGGATCGTTGAATGAATGAAAAGTGGAAAGGGGATAAAGGTTTTATTTTATGAAGCGGACTATTTTATGCTATTGCGTTGAATAGGGGTACATTTACAGTAGACTGATGTTCTTTAGTGTCGTAAGATACAACTTTGATGTAGGATATTATAGGGACTTGTGAAGAAAACATCGGCGACACTAATACTTGCAAAAAAATCATTGGTCACAAAAATGAGTTTTGACATTTCAAAATTGCCGACGCAGATATGGAACTGTTAATCTTGAATAAATCAACATGACATTAGCTCGTATGAGAGGTAGTATATATTTTCAAATACTCTGCCTAAATAGTGAGTAAAACTCACCCAAAACTTGTCTGCACAAATCAAGTATACTATGTTTCAGGTGTCGTAATCTCCAAAGGGGAGGGGGGGGGAAGTACATAAACCTGAAATTTTACATGTTAAATCCCATAAGAAAAGTTTCAAATTGAATTTTTTAGTAAAAATGTTTTTCCTTCATAATCTTTTTAAATGTCATAAATTAGTCAATATCGCTTTTGTACGAGTATTAAGAATTTAACAAATCCCTGAAAAAATAGGGATTAATTGATTTGAACATTATCTCCAACAGAGATATGGCACCAAGAGAAAATAGCCCCATATTGAAACTGGGGAAACTCAATACTAGTTACAAAATAAAACATACCATGAAAACTATTTCTGGCACCAGTCAGTATAACTTAAGCAAACAGTTAGTTGGTTTCAAACAAACTATTCCAAAATTAATACACATATAATACACATATTAACCAGAAGGAAACGTCATTTGTGTTCTAGGAAATAAATTTTAACTCCATTAAGTGTTTGCAGTTCAAACTAGGCTTATAAATCATATCCTGTCCTATCTCTTGGAAGCCCGTTCCAAGTCATTGTAGTGTTGTAACAGTTGAAGAATAGGTTTGATAACACCAAAACGTGTTTTATGGAAAACGCGCGTTTACGACCTAGTTTGCTACAAAACATAGGGACTTGAGTGTGCCAATTGCTTGTTTTTGAAGAGTTTTGACGTGAAGCTATTCGCTATGAAAATAGGAATGTTACGTGTGTTGAACGGTATCGCGGCCATAATGTTGTGGTACAAAAATGTCGCGGTTCTTACGAACTCGTGAAGTTCATAGTTTTACTACATTCACGTTGTTGTGGTAAATCCTCGTGGATTCCAAGCGTTCGTTGTACGCACATAATGCACAGACGTGGTTCATTATTATCATTAATATCACTTTCTGGGTTCAGAGTAATATTACTAACACTACTTGATACATACAGAAAGTTATTGTCGTCGAGTTAATTGCACGAGTCTAAAAATCGATAAGAAGTATAGTGCTTCGACAATGGTGTCTGGGCGAGCTTTCTAGAATCTGGGTTGAAAGCTTTGCGCAGCCAAGTCTTTTATTTATTTTGTGTCCCTTGGAAGTGAGTGGGGATGAAAAGGAAGGTGTGGATGGGTGAATCGGAAATGGATTTGGGGTTTGGCCGGAAGTGATGAGAGGTCGTCGGTGATGAAAGAGAAAGGAAACCCATTTCGGGGCGACATGAGGAATGGTTTTCTCGTTGGATTTCCTGGCCCGTGGCCCAAACTTTCCATCAACCAACATTTCCTCGTGAAAAATTGCTACTCTTGGTTTTGCTTCGGTTCAAAGTTTGTCATACAAAATTTGTCACGGGAAGGTTTATAGGTGTAAAGATTAGATTGGTTGAAGAAACTCATTGTATTTTTTGTTTTTGTTAGCTTTGCTGGTGAGCGTTGGACTGGTTATCTTTCCTAATGGATGGCACACGAGGGAGGTCAAAGAAGCTTGCGGTGGAACTTCCGACGCTTTTGTTCTCGGTAGGTACAAAAACCGTACACAAGGAAGGATTGGTTAACAAACATGATCATGATCAGTCTTGTTTAATTTTGCAGGTTCGTGTCGTTTGTCCTGGTCTTTTTTTCTCTTGGTGGTGAGTGTGGTTTGCTTGCTCCTTTGCGTGGGTCTTTCCTTCAAGGCGTCACGCGTGAAGAGCGGCTCGTATCGCATTTGACGAACGCCCACGCTGCCACAGGGAGGATGGTCCTGAGGTAGCGACGATCATTACGTCAACAACTGCTACGAGAACAACGACACCCCCTCTCCCGTCGTCTTCTCCTCTCGGAAAAACTCGATTTTGAACAAGCGTCATTTGTCTGTCATCAACTGAGCTTCCACGTGAACGAAAAGATATCTCACGAATCGACTCGACTGTCTTAATTGCCTCTCGTCAAGTTTAAAGTTAAACGAGGACAATAGAGTGCTGATTCCACATCGACGATAATCGTCTATTCGACCAATGTTGTTTGTGCCAAGAATGGAATCAACCACTGGGATGATAATCATGATTATTGTTATCGTCATCGACATCGACATCATCATTGCCAGCTAAATGCATTTGAAACGTAGCGAAAACTTCAGGTTGTTGCTGAAGTTGTTGACACGTTGGATAAACATAGCTTTGTGCTTATTTGTGTGTGTAAAAAAAACAACATACTTTTTGTAAAAAAAAAATAACATTTTAAATAGTATATGAAGAATTGTAGTACAATTCTCCAATGTCATTGTCAACCAATATTTAGTATAGCAAGATTATACTTTTTGATTTAACAACAACAACAACAACAGCTACTATATAAATGTGTTGCTTTGTAAATTGCAATGCATTACTTTTATACCATAATAAAGATTTTTACAATATTCATGAAATTTTTTATACAACCATTAACATAAACTTTAATTTTCATTTCTTTTATATATCAAACCACATTTCTGAAAAGCAAGAACGAGAGGAAAAGGAAGCATTGAGGTAAAACATTTCATTAAACTTGATAAAGTGCAAAACTAGGAAAGAGTTGATAGAAAAAATCATTTTATGTAATGGTGCTTTTGTTTTGTGATGTAAGAAGTTAGTGAGAACTTAATTTTTAATATTGTTTTAATATTAACAAACAATATAAAGTCGTTTCGTTTTATAACGACAGACAGAAAATCTCCTACAATGCTCTGTAACAATTAAAAGGCTTAAAATACTGTGTTCAAAAAAATTGCTTCACCATAGATTTTTCCTTTACGACCAATTTAATACCTGTTGCGCCATCTACAATCAAAACTCTGCAACTTAGTTTTTAAATTAAATCAAATTCGAGTTGTGGTGTTTTGACGTTAGATGGCGAAAGGGGTTCTAGGTTTTTATTAAAATAATATCGAAACTTAATGCAACACCAGTTGAGAGGATGAGTCGAGCGATGGCGCCACAAGTTCTACAATTAGATTGTTTTTTGCGGTTTATCAGTGACGTCATTTGAAAACAGACGAGCAACTTTCAAAATGTCGTCGTCTCTGTACATTTGTTAATATCGTTCGTTTCAGATGTCGACATTAATCTTTTGTAAGATCGAATACATTAACATTTAGTGATTATTGACTAGATTAATCAAAACGTTAGCTGAAACGCCATTTTCCCGTTGCACCAGGGAGCAGCATTTAAAGAAAGCACGCCAACCAAGTCATGTCAAAAGTGAAGAGAAAGGTGACTGTGGACAATTCGAAAACGGTACACACCGATGGAACACCACCTCGAAGACCTAGCGTGTTTGAGCGTCTGGGACCAGGTTCTTCAACTCTGAGTAGTAATACTCCCACAAAAGCTGAGGTGATGGATCTGTTTTATTTATTTCCTGTAAACTACTAGGCTCATGGCATGGTTAATACAGTACGCGTGGCATTAAGTTGTATTATTGACAAATCAGTTTTGGAGGAGTGAAGTGAAAGCTTGGTGTAGGTCGAGTACAGTAGTGAGTGCTATTTATTTATTTAGGCAGCTCTGCTGTGGTACTTCAAAATGCAATAGAGAAGCTATAAAAAAATAGAGCCTACCAATGGGTGTGACAAAATACAGTAGAACTGACGTAATTTATTTTTTGTCACTAGTAATTTAATTTTATGAAGACTCATTCCGTTGGCTTAGCTGCATTTTGCTCGCAAAGTAGTTTGTGTTTAGGATGATGACAGTCGTCGCTATTGTATGGCTACGTTATGCTATGGGTGTTTTGTCGTGCCTTATAATGGAGGCTGCTATCAGAAGTGTTTGGGATCTTATGACAATGCTGGAAAATAGTTGCGAGTTGTTTAAATCTTATGCTGTTAACTGGTTGTTGCAGAGACACACTGGAGATCATGCAGAGAAATGTCGTAACTGGCTTCGCACAGGAACATGCCAGTATGGAGGCAGTTGTCGATACGTCCATGGTCCGTTTGTAAGTCCTTCCAAGAAGAACAAAGACAAGTTAGTAGAGGATTTTGGTTTTTGTTGTCCTAGTGTGGTAATGCCAATGAATTAGAGTTATTACTATGATAATAATAATAATTCTTTATTACAATTCATAGTCTGCACCTAGAAATTGTATTTTGTCCTTACAGGACGTTAGGTTTAAAAATAAAATAAATAATCGGTGCAATAAGGGTCAGCCTCGGGTGCTACTGCCTTCAGTGCTTTCGGTGTATGATTTGGATGCCTTGGACATAAAAAATAGTGTAAAAATGCAATTAGCAATATTCCATGGGTTGTTTCAAACCAATTAGCACAGAAATGTGCGTGAAAACAACTTTTTTCATTCTCAACTGTAAAATAAATTTCTTACTCTGAACATTGACCTAAGGAGAGACTCCCTCTAACATGGTCTCTTTGCAGTTGATGCCAATCTACTAATCTGTAGCCATTTGTGTCCCGTTTGTTTGTTTTTGCTTTTGATGATCCCTCTTCCAAATTAGAGCTGAAGAGAGTGACATGCGCTGCACTGGTGCTAAAGGGAAAAATAAGAAAAACGATGGAAAGAAAAAAGGAAAAGCTGCTGCCTCACCACAACTGAAGGTAAGGAGACATTCATAACGATTATGGAACCAGATAATCAATCAATTAATTAATTAATTAATTATGGCCTATCCAGAGAAATCGACACCGATCCAAGAGTCGGAACAGAAAAGGTGAAGCCGAAGGTAAAATCAAATCGACGGTGGTGGTGACCAGACTTCGATCTCCCGAAACGGAACGTGAAAGCAAACACGGTGCTTCGCACGAAGGTGGCAAATGGGCAGTCAACGAAAATGCCGGCAAAAGTCACTACTTACTACACTCACTCACTCTTTAAAGTGGTCCACTCTTTTATTGGTTATCAACACCGCGAATTAAACTTTTTTGTCAGGCAAAAGCCAGCTTGATTATCACGAAGAGCTCGATCTTGAAAAACGACGCCAACAAATTCAGCGTGAACTCGATATGGAGATGGAGCATGAAAAGAGGGTTCAGCCCAATGAACCGGAGCGAGTCATCATCCAGAAAATGGTGAGGATGGTTACTCTTCACCATCCTGTCGATGAAAATGGATTGCTTTCAACGACCCATGTTTTGTTCCCCCCGTAGGTGTCACCCGCGAGTTCAAGTTCTAGCAGCTCGAGCAGTTCCTCTTCTAGTAGCAGTAGTAGTTCTAGCAGTAGTTCGAGCAGTGATGGAGATGATGGTTCGAGTTCATCGTCGAGTTCTTCCGACAGTTCTCACCAACCAAGAACTAAAAAGGACAAAGGACGCTTTCGACACCTTGCCGTTTCGACCGATGAACATAAGGAGATGAAAGCCACTCTCCTCGCTAAGGCCAAGTCCAAAGAGGACAGGAAAGGGTAAGTTGAACGTGTGTGACTGGTCGATGTTTCAACTGTGCTGAATGTTCACTTCAGTTGCTTTTTAGCATTCAGTGGTTTGGTTTTTGATATGTATAGCAAGAAATTTCATAAACTGCATCATAGTGGTTCCAGCCCTGTAAGAAGTCCAAAGTCAAAAGGTCCACGAACGCCAAGTCCTCCCCAGGCCAGACGCAAACGCAAGTGAGTAGTGATGCCCAACGAAAACTGGTTGCGTGCCGCCTTGTTGTTGTTGATGATGATAGATGATGCAACTTTGCCTTTGACATTTTTTTTTATTTCAGGTCGCAGTCCAGAAGTGAAAGTAGAGACAAAGCATCCCTTGTTAAAGAAAAGGAGAGGTTGGGGAAGAAAAAACACATTCTCTCCAGGGAAGAAGAGGTAATAGTGGTTTTATATAGAGTTGGCTCCATTGACTTGGTTCCAACTCGATACACATTATCTTTGTCACGCAGAGTAAAAGGCAGCAGCAGCAGCAGCAGCGTTGGTCACCACCACCTTCGTCTAAGGACAGTAGGCAGATCTCTCCATCACGAAACGAGAAAGATAGTCGTAAATCACGTAGAAACTTGTCACCTTCACCATCTCCGATAAGGACCAAACCCAAAAAGACCGTCACCCCAGAAAAAATGAAAAAGCGCTCCGCTTCTTATTTTTCTTCGGACAACTATCGCGATGAAAGCCAGCACCGACAAAAACATCAGCGATCGATCTCGAAGGAAAGAAGTTCGGCATCGACGTCGAGGGAGGGAAGAAGCGCTAGAAGCCCGTCGTCGGAATGGGATCGTTCACGCGCTTACTCTAAACGTTCTTTGTCACCACGCGAAGATCATGGCAAATCCAGGTCATCCCTTAACGAAATGTCGCGAGACGATGGCAAAAGTGGAAGGAAATCGGGACGAGCTCTATCGCCAGCCGATTGTGGCTACTCGCGACAAGATCACGACCGCGATGCCTACGCTGCTTTGCAGAAACGAGAGAAGGAGAAAGAGCGTGAGCGAGAGCAAGATCGCGATAGAGAAAGAAGGGGATTTGAGGATCGACGTCGACTCGATGAAAGCTCCTCGCACAGGGATTCGCCGTATTACAGAGACAATCGTAAGCAGGATTCTCCTCGTGAGAAAGATTACAAACGTCAAGTCTCGCCCGACGCTTGTAGACGCATCGACGATCGAGATGTGTCGCTAACTCGTGAACGAGACATGTATCGTCACAGGTAACTTACGATTTGTTTTTCTCGGAGTTGGGCCTGGCATAGTTTTGTCTAATTTTCATTTTGGGGCAAACAACAGAAAAGATGAAGAAATAGACACTCGAAACAGAAGGGGAGCATCGATGGACAACCCTTCCGATCGAAGCCGGGATAATAAAGGCCACCGAGATTACGACAGAAAAGACTCGAGGGAAGATCGCGATCGTCATGGAAGATATCCGTACTCGTCGGATAAGGAGGCATTAAGCAGAGATCAGGACACGGTTGGTCCATTGACCACTTCCTTTACTACTGGAAACTGTTGGTCGACGTCACAGGTAGTTAGTATCCATGATATTATGTTTATCTTGCAGAAAAAAGGATTGAGCAGTCATCATAGGAGTCTGGAACAACCCAAGGGTCGACACGAGCATGATGACACTTTACTCGAACCAGGATGGGGACAAAGAAATTCACCCGATCGAAGTCGACGACAGCCATCCCCTCATGATGGACGTGGCTCTCTGGGAGGTTACGAGCGGGACAGGGAAAGGGATCGTGACCGGGACAGAGAGAGAGATCGTGGTCGTGGCTCGAGGGCGACTTCACCCGATGCTCATCGTGGTTCCCCACACAGGTACTCGCTCGATCAAGGATGACGCTGGTCATGATCTTCAGAGAGCATGGGATGATAAACAGTGTTAATTTTTGAAGGGACCACAGTCGTCATACGTCTCCTCACGGACGGGGTCGTGGTTATGACGATCATCCCGAGTCGGAATCGACTCGACGCGAAAGAGATCGCGACAGGGATTCTCAGTTTGCGATGCCTGGTCGAAATGACAAGAGGGAGAAAGAGCGGGACAATGGTCGCTACGATGTTGCACAGGACAAAAGCCGGCGAAACCAGTTGCCACTGGTTCGTCCTGCAAACAGTGCTGCCAAGAAACGTAAGAAGTCATTTTTGAAGTGCCTTCCTTAATGGTGCTTTATCACTCACTTGTCAGTATGGCTGGTTGACGTGCTGTTACTATGTTGTCAACTTGTGTACTAATAAAAAGCTTCTTGTGAACATTGTAGGCGTCAAAGAACCTGCCGCAGGAGATAAGAGAGTTCGAAGACGCGGTGGAAGGTTGTGGGAAGGTCGAAGGGGACGGGGCAAAGGCAACAGTGAGTAGGCGGCCAAAATGGGCTGGTGGTTGTGGGTCTGTTGAAAGTTTTGCTTTATTTTGTCTTTGCTTGTTTTTCTAGGACGGCGTGGTGGAGGTGGTCAAGGTAACAAATTGTTACCTAATTCTCAGCAACAGAGTGCGGAAGAAGCTTGGAAACGCAGAGATGAAACTGAATCCAGGTACTGACTGGTCAATTTCACACTAGTTGGAATAGTAAAATTTAGGGTTTGATGCTAAAGGTATTTTATGATAAGGAAGCGACCACGAACCGATTCTTCCGCACCTTTATTGACTGCCAAACGAGGAAGACAGGATGATTCGCCAGCCTCTCATCATCGCCCCATGTGGGACAAGGATGAAGAACGACGGGAAGGGGGCTGCGTCGACAGCAATGCGGAGCAGGAGTGGGGTGCGGAAGAAGAGGAGGCCGCATCCGCCGCCGCTGCGCCAGCTCGAAACCATGGAAGCCGAGATAGGGAACGTCCCAGTCGGGAACTAGCCGAAAAGGTAGAGCTGAGCTTGAAAACTGAGCTGTCTTGTAATTTTTTGCTGATTGACCCTCCCTGTACAACAGGAAGTGGCGAGCAAAGATACCGTCAAGAAGTCTGTCGATGTTCGCAAAAAACGAAAACGTTCCACTAGTCAAGATATGGCCACGTCTGGAGATGGTGAAAAACGAGCACGAGTGGAAGACGTGAAAGGCACGATTTTAGGTCTCTTGTGTGTTGTACGTGTTGTTGCAGGATGTGTTTTTTCACCATCGATGCTGCGTATGTCTACTTTTCAGCTGCTGTTGCAGTTGAAGAAGAGTCTCAACCAGGAGCAACCAAAGAAAAGAGTTCTGTCGTCGAAATACCAACTGTAACTGTTGAGTTGCCAGAGAAGGAACCTGAAGGTAAAAAACAAAAATACAACAACAATGTATGTATGTATGTATGTATGTACAGTTGGGCAGTCGTAGGTGAACGGTCAACCTAATTTTGTTTGTTTTTAGCAATTACAAAGGTCGAAGTTCAGGCAGAGGCTGAAACCGCTGAACCCAAATTAGATAAAGCTGAATTCAGCGATTGGAGTGACGAAGATGATGACATTCTTAATCGCGTAGAAGTAGATGAGGCATGACTTGTTGTTTTTTATGTTGTTGTTGTTGTTTATTGGCATGAAGTGCCCTAGTAGATTGCAAAGTAGTGATGGTTTAGCTCGAATTTAATAATTTTGCCCTTTAAAGGTTCACGAAGGAGGTTTTGAAGATGGCGCCGCGACGGTACAGGGCCCTAAAAACGAAACCTTTAAAGTCATCGACTGGGTCAACTCTTCGGGTTCTGGGTGGAGCGAAAGAAATGAGCCCAAATTGGATCGGGATCATCATGCCACCAACACGGATGATTATCACAAACGATGGTGCCATCTTTCGGACAGTTTTTGCAGCTTCAAATAGTAATTGAAAAGAATGTACTTGAAATTAATCGATCTCGTTGGACAGGAATTCCAATCAAGAACGAGATGGAGGAAGGCGTGACAACTTACGCCCACGAGATACTGACAGAAGAGGAAGCCATCGCTCTCAGCCAAGTAGTCGTAGCACGAGTTTAGACAGATCTGTTCATCGTGAACGCAAGTAAGGATCTACTATCAGGTTTTGGCGTTTGAAAAGTTGGTTGACTGACAGTAATGTTGACTGACATGTGTAGTGGTGCTGAGGATGTTCGTAAAGATTACCACGACCGAAACAATGTTTCTGAAGTGAGAGACTCGATGGACGCTGTATCATCCATCGAAGCCTCCGTTAGAAGCGAGTACAGAGAGGAGGATGGTAACCTGCCTGTCAATGGAAACAATTCCACTCCAGTGGCGAATGATGCTTATGAGTACGAAAGCATCAGTGATGGTGAACTGGAAGCCATCATTGAAGAAACTGAGGAGGATGGGAAATGTGAGCAAGAGCCAAAGCCAGGTCAGAGACATTGTTTACCGCAGCACTATTTAACTAGTTGAATTTGTGATTGGATTGGTTGACAACCGTCAACATTTCATCTTATTGGCTCAAGTTTTTTTCAACAACTGCCTCTTCTAACGTCGCTTATTATGTTCTAGACGTAGCAGTGCATGCAGCAACATGCAGTTGTTTATTGGTGTTGTATTTTTATCACAGGGCTGATAGATTCTCTGGACGTTGATTGGAATAGCATCGTTGCTAATGAAAAACCCAAGCGTGAGGTTATCCCGGGTTCTCTTCTTCGTAACTTCAGTGCTGCCAAAATTTTCAGTCGCATCGGACTGTCGGCTACTCACGCTAGTCCCGAGTTGAGAGAAACCATCCGATTGCACTGTGATGAACAAATTGCAGAATTTGAGCAACAGAAGAAAGGTAGCAGTCGGTTGTTTATTATTAGCACCATTAGGTGTTGCGGTCAACGGCCAAGTTGGACCTCTGGTTTATTCTTTTAGAAGCTGTTGAAAATGGTGCGGCGGGGGTTAAAGAAGGGGACGCCAAGAGCAATGGGGAAGCAACACGAGTTGTTAAACCTTGCATGCAGTGGCAACCCAGTTTTGCCGGTGCCTTAGTGTTTGGAGTTGTTCAAAATGAACGAAAAGAGTCCATTTTGGATTCCATTGGACCTTATCGCCGTGCCCTGTGCGCTCGTCGAGATCTTTTCATACGGCGGCAGTTGTATAAATCGTCGGACAAGGTAGGCATCTCACCTATCAATGCTTGTGCATTTTGATAATTGTGATTCGTACCAAGGTGGACAGTTTGTTTTGAATTAGTGCATTCAATGCTTGCATGCTTTTTGTATGTCTTCAGGTATCGTCGTTTCCTGTGCAGTCTATGGAAAATGACATGTACAAACTGAGCATGCAGCTTTTTCGCCAACAGAAAAGGGACCCCGTTGAACTGTTGTCAGCCAGTGTCGTGTGATGGGGGAACTAGGACGTTAAGAGGTTTTACATCGAAGGAAACTAACTTTCTGGCTGGTGGTACCAATAATAACAAATGATGTAGGTTGGAGAACATTGGAATGCTATTGGTGTCATTGGGGTATTAAACAAGAATGTTTTTCTTAAAAAATAATAACATGGACGGTGTTTTTCTTATGAGTTATAGCATTACAATGGCTTGAGACAAACGTTTCTTACAAGATGACAACTTTAGTTGTATTATTTCTTTGTGGTTTAGTTAGTCTTGGTTGCATTTTTGATTTAGCGTAACTTGGTCGACATCAAAAGATAAGCAGCTACCATTGGCTGTCAGATTTTTCAGTTTTATTTTGCCATGATGCAGTGGATTGGTCCAGCTTCTCTTCTCAACACACGGCATGGGTGAAGCCGACAGTCGTGTCCAACATTGTGCCTCTGCACAAGGCCATGTTGATTGGTTTGTTTTTGCATGATGCCAAAAATGTGTGCTGATTTGTATTTATTTATTTATTTATTTATTTATTTATTTTTTGTTTTGTTTTGTTTGCTCTTGCAGCTTGACAAAACATGGATTGAATGGGAAAGTGTGCTTTTAGTATTGATTGGAATTCTGAATTTCAAATTAAAATATTAAAAAATAAAATCGAAAATTGTTCTTGCCAGTTTAAACGGCTATCAGGAAATGAGTAACTTTTAAAACAGTTGTTTTTTTGTTGCAAGCAAAAAAGATTTTTGGCTTCACTTTATTTTAAAAGATACAAATTTTGCTGCTTCCATAGTTGGAATGGTCCTGTACAAAAATTGTACTTTTTGTAGTCAAAATTGAAAGTATTTGTTCTTCTGTTGTTGGCAGGTTTTGAATAATATAAAGTCTGGGTTCCTACATGGGGTCGTGTAAGATTTTGATAATGTCCTAATTCCAACTTTTGGGATGGGATAAAAATTGAGAGAATGGTCGATGCCACACTAATCAAGTTAGGCTGTTTAAAAAAATAAAAAGGTTTTATGTTTGTTTCTCTATGATGCTTCGGTGAGAAAGAGGAGTGTCGAATGAAATGAAATTTGAAAAGTAAGTCGCATTTTAGAAATAGAAGTTCTTCAAATCGAAAAGCGAAACCAAAAATGAAACTTGGAAGAAACTGCTTGATTGTAATTTATTGAAACGCGTCTTGTTCCCTAAACCGAATCAACCCCATACTATTATAGTGGGGATTATAGCGTCGTCGATTTATCTTTTTCGATTTTTTGGGATTAAACAGGCGTCGTTTGAGCCGAGTTAAAAGCGGTCGAACGACGACGAGTTTTGTGGGGTTTGACGTGTTTGAAAAGCCAAACACGAGTCGATCAACATGGCGCGTCATCAGTATCGCTGTCAATGTAGTCAGGTAATAGTTCCAAGCGTCTGTCTTTCTCGCTCTTGGAGAAGATTCACGTTCATTTCTCTCAGGTATCGGTAAGGTAAAGAAGGTGGAGTTGAAGGAAAAGGTTTTCCGAGCCATTGTCAATGGGCGTGGGTGTGGGCGTGAGTTGGTTTCGACTCGCCATAGGATGTTGACACGTATGAGGGGCAAAGGAAACAGCTGTTGGCTTTGCGAGTTTTGTTTTGAGGATCAGCTGCTTCTTCGCTCGTCCCAATGATCATCCTACCTGTCCGTCGACGACTCGCCCTGCCCTCACTGCTTTTTCGGTCGAAGCAGCCGAAACGAACGACCGTCCACATTCATCAACATTCTGTCAGGTGTCAGTTTAGTTGTTGAGAGTGGATGGATACCTACTTCTCCCATTGACACATGGATCCGATTTTTCCTCGGTCAAGGTGACTCGTGTTTATTTCCATTTTATGCCCTTTAAAATTGCCTAAGTGTTACGGTTCCCCAGGTGAGTAGTGCTGCTCATGCTCATGCTCAATTTGGGGATTATTTATTATTATTATTATTTTTTTTTTCCTTGGATTTTATTTTAATGTTAACGATTATTATAGTTATTATTATTATTATCACGATAAATGTGAAGCTGAAACGTTAATTTGATAAAATAGTGTGTTTCTGATGTACCGTTGGACAGTCGAACTGTTTTCGTAACGAATAGTTTCTTTAAATCCAATGTTGATGGGTGACATATGTTACGTATAGGAGGACTTGATGCCAATAGATAGGTCACTTATCAGATGGAGGGACGTTTCCCTTCCCTGTCGCTGTTAGGAGTCAATTAATTGATGGAGTAATTTAAACTCATTTACGGAAAGAACGAAATATTTTGTGGCTATGTATTTTGAAAGAACACGTTTTTCTTTTGACAGCTTAACTTTAATTTTATTTTATACAGTGAAATAGTTCTCTGTCGTGTTTCAGTTTTTGTTTTTTGTTTTTTCTTTTCATGTGCAAAGAGTGGCATTTAAAAGATCCGTGGATAAATTTTAACACGTTGGCGGTAGTGAAATGGTATGTTTTGAAATGTGACTATAATGGAGCGATAAAAGGTGTCGAGTTATTGAAATTTCTAGAAACACGAGCCCTGCGACCTTTGGTTGGATGCCCATTGCTAACTAATGCACTTATTTTATTGCTCCTGGAATTCACTATCGAATGGAGAGGGTGCTGGCTGCGCGAAACGTGGGATCGGATTCTTTATTTTTCTCCTCACTGGTGGTGATATTGACGTAAAAGTGGCTATTAGTTTATTGGAAAAAAGATTTATTTAATTCGTCGTCGTAGCATCCGTGTAAGTGTATGCGTGGCAGCTCTCATCGTTTCCATAATGGAAACCTGGGTTGCCTTTAGAACTAGGGTATGGTTGGTTATTCGAAAATGTGGGTTATCTAATCTTCCTATTCATTGTTCTTGTTCTTGTTTAGTTTAATTTTCACAAATTTCCTGTTAAATGAATGCACCATAAAGAGTAATTGCCATGCATCGAGTTTAATGAGCACCGTAGCCCACAGTTGAGTCGACTAATAAAGAAAGAGAAACAACGCTTTTCTACCAGACTTGATTCAATTTCAATTTCCCATCATGCGATTGAAATGTGTTTATTGGTTTGGAAAACACTGGGTTTGTTTTACAACACAAATCCTACGTTGACATGCAAACGGGTGTCATGTTTGAAAAGTTCAAAGTAGTTTGTTGAAAATGCAGTTTGGAATAGGAAAAGACAGACATGTGATGTCAATAAAAGTATGTCATTATTACGAAGAAAAGTAAAACTTGAGTAGAAAGAAATCATGTTGGAAAGATTCCTTGCCATGGAGGTGTAGTGCATAAGTACATACACTTTTAGCATAGCATGTCTTGCATAGAGGAGGCAGTTTGCCCCGAAGGGACCACCAAAGCATTTGTCCTTCCATGACCTCTTTTGACCCACCTTCATTCTTGCTGCATATTTTTTTTTTTTTAATATATAACTTTGAGGGAACTCTTTCAGATTTACTTTTTCCTTGAGACATGACATTGCGTGATGTTGCAGCAGAATTTTTCTGTTTTTAATGGAAAAGTAATATTAACGTGGAAAGTTGTTTGAAGCTTGAAAAGTGAAACTTTATTGCTGCCATATAATGTGCTCTGAATCAAGAGTCAAATTGTTTATTAGTTAATAATTATTCAGTTGGTGGTGTCATGTTGAGTACACAGGTAAAAAGTATTGGAAAGGCATTCTAAAATAATATTTGTTAAAGGTATCAAATCCACATTTAATAGTACTGTGAAGTTTGACAAACATGTCAAGTTTTTGCTTTGTAAAAGAACTAACTTAAATGACATTTCTTGTTAACTATTTTCTCATTGAAAATACCTACTTGGGTTGGTCATCCTAGTTCACAGGGCTTTCCGAGCCCAGTAGAGAGGGCACTGTAGTTTCAATCTTATCTTGCATTGTTATCTCGGCTCTTAAACTAATCAAACTGCACAACTTGTTTTTCTTAACCAATCTTTTGTGGACATTGCCTATATTATCACATCTAGACATACAGTACATTGCTGAAACTTTTTGGTTTCTAACCAGGCGTTCTTTCTCATTTCAGACATTCCAGTAGCCAGCAACTATCCAGTAGAAATATGGATCCCAAGAGTGATGCTGTGACTAATGCTGACCAAGGCGAACTTATGGGCTCATCCAAAACCTCCGATTGCAATGACAATGCTGTTTATGTTGATTCCCCTTCCACTCAAGGTAATGGAAGATCCAAAGAGAACCACGAAAGCACAGAGTCGAATTCGTTACCTGTCAGCGATACATCCGTGAGTTATTCTGGATCGACTACACCCAAGAAAGACATTGAATCCGATTCTGGGATCTCGACCAACAGCAGTAGTGGTAAGTCTTTATCGGGCAGTCCAATGAACGAAACAATGGCACTGAACGGTACAGCCTGGACTCCTCCCGTAATGAGTGCGTTGCCCCCAGTGGCAGTTGAAGGCATCTTCGACCCCCAGCTTTTACAAATGCAGCAAAAATTACCTCTACAACCATCACCACTGTCACCTTCTTCCGCACCGAACCACCCCGGCTCAGGCATCTTCATGTCTTCTAAAGCTAACGGAAGCAGCAGCAGCAATATCATTGATGGGCACCGAGGACAGTCCCCTTCGCGACAGAGCAGGTACTCTCCCAGTCCACACTCGAGAGGCAACAGTCCCTGTGACGGACAAGGAAAAACTTCAGTACCTTTGGTCAATCCCACCCTACCACCTACTACCATTCCACCTTTGCAACATGTGGTTCATCTGCATGTCAATCCAGGAGAAGCCATTTCTCTGCAAATGGGAGACCAACTGCAAGTTATCCAAGGTAAGATAATTCATCCACTACTAACTTCTTAATTAGTGTACTTGTTTGGTTTTGCTGACATTGCAACTAACATAGTGACAGTGGCCTCACTTTTTGTGATCTTGTACTTCCATAAAACATCATAAAAATATTCTATTGTATATTATATTATTGATGTTAACATGATTTTGAACACTGGAATTGCTAGCTTCTATCGATGATAAAAATCTTGAAAGATTGTGTGTTTGCAAACAGGATCAATCATTCACAGATCAATCGTTGTTTTGTTACTTTATGAGGCCAAGTAATTTTGGAAAATCCTAGCATAGCCCTTGAAAGGTCGACTTTTATTTTAATATCTTGTCTACCCAACTAATTGTCTATCGTGTAATCGAGTGGGTTTTTTTTTTTTTTTAATGGTGATGTGACATTTTGGGTGTTCATTGATTCATTGTATGGTTAAATGGTGATCGATTCAATGATAACACCCATGATGCGATGGCAATCGAAACAGCTTTTTTACCATCTGATCAAAAAGATGCTCTACCGGTACTGTACCAGATTTATAAATAATGGTGCAGATTATTGTGAATGAATCTGTATGGTTGGTCAACACTTGCAAAAAACATTTCACGTTGAAAAGCTGGTTTCACAGTCGTGTGTGTGATTATTTCGATAAAGGGTTGAGATTATCAAGTGGGTGATACCATTATTTTTTGCATCATAGCGATGCTTGTGAATGAGAAATTCCTTAATACAGGATTTTTTTTTTCTTCTGATCAAATGTGGCTTGTTCTTAGGAGCGTTAGGTGTCAGTTCAGTCGATATTATCAAATCCAGTGCCACTCAGTTTGGTCTTTGGTAGGCAAGGCATGTCATTCATGTGTCTGCAAATTTCACTTGTGTAACATATGTTTAGTTGCTGTAGTTAACAACGCAGGTTACTCACTCATAAATGGCGTTATTGCATTTACACATTTTTTGTAGGAAATAGTGCTGCTGGTTTTGTTCATCCATTGACGATTGAATTATATGTACAGTATAGGGAAATCATTTTGCTTTGTGCAATTTCGTAAGTTAAAAAGCATGTCACTTACCGGTATGCTTTTTTTATTTAGGAGTTGTTTATCCATTGTGATTAGTTGTGTCTAGTCTGTTAGTTGTTTACTGTATTTCTTTGGATTAAAAAAACAAAACAAAACCTTTTTGTTGGACTATGATTGTAGCTAGGTAGATTGTGGTTTTTGTTTCCTCATAGTGTATACATTGCTGTGTTCTCGTGAAAGCACATCCTGACACTTCATTGCCTAGAGTTGAAAAGAATTTCTTTATTAACTCTGTGAATAGAAATAGTTTGCATCTCTACCTTAGTATTGCTGTTGTCGAGTATTGTCATAGGCTACTGTATCATGACACTAGCTAAATAGTAATAATACCTGTCTAAAAGTAAACCCGTTTATTAATGACGGGTAGTTTGTTGTAATTTTATTTCAGCTCATGTACCGTTTATGTTCGGTTGTTATGGTAGTTGGACAGCTTTTTGCTATAATTTTACTTAATCTCATTAGTTATTGTTTACATTTTATATTACGATTGTGTAACATACATGATGCAAGTAGACATACAAAGAAAATTGTCATACGACATTGTATGCAACAACTTCTGAGTTTTGCACGTATAGCTAGAGTTGTTTTTTTGGTGGTGTGATTGATGATGATCTTATTGAACAGTTGAGGTTTGGGTGGATTTTTCATGAAAGAACAAAACAGCATCACTCAACACGAATAGATTTGTTATTTGTACCACTCTGCAAAGAAAACGGTTTGAAACGGTTTGGAAGGCTTAGGCCCTTACGGGAAGAAAGTGTTAAGACTGAATTGTTGTTTTATGCAAAGCTTTGATGACATCCATTACGGTTGATTATACTTGATGCTATGCTCGTTAACGAAGTTAGAATTTTTTCAACGATGTTTCTTTCACATGGCTGTCTAACTCTAAATGATGACACTTTCGTCACCCGCTATCCTACTAGCATTAGTAGGCCTACTGTAAATTCTAGTAATCAGGGAACCGTTGCTTCTTAATAGCAGCACGTGCTTGGATGGATAGGACTGTTTACTGTACAACTGTTTCAACATCCTCACACTTTTGCTTGGAAAAACTACCCAGGGTGAAGCATCGGCGTTCATCCGTTTCATGAATGAATGAATGAATGAATGAACTGTAATGAATGGAGGAGAAGGGGGGGGGCATCCTTTTCACTTCTTCTCCCCGTCACCACCGTCTTCATTATTTTTGGCAACTTTGATTCCTGATTTTGTCGAGTTTTTTTTATTATTTTATTTGTTATTTTTTTTAGATTAAGGGTGGTAAAATGTGGACATTTTTATTGCAAAACGTCATCTACCACTGCACCCTGGGTCTTGTAGCTCAGACACTCACTATACCATTGGTAATATATTTACTTTCTTAGGCCTACTAGGATGAGAAACTGGTATCGGGTATCATTCATTGCTAGATTATTTCTATATAGAAATAATGTTGCTATTGTAAGGAAGTGGCAGTGGCAGAGCCATTTGGCCTGGACTTAGTTTAAGTTCATAGCTAGGTGCATGTCTAAAGAGTGCTTCATGAGTTCCTGTTTATCGCCAATGAGATATTGTCCTATGAAACAGCGTCTGGGCTATAAACAATGGATCGTTAGTAAAAAATTTAATGTTTTTTTTTATTTGCTATAGATACACTAACAATGAACAGCATAACTTTGACATTCCTTGTAGTAACTAGGAATGTAATGATGTAATTTATAGAAATGGTTTTTTCTTCCTATTTCCATACAATACTGTATTGAAGGGCACGCGCAGATGCTTTTGGCGGTGCAGCCCGTTTCATCAAGATTAAAACTGAAACATGTAGGCCTATGTTTCAAATGGCTTAGATCTTCCTCCATAACGACGTTTTTACTTTCACTGTTTGTTGTTGTTTTATATCGCCAGCTCTGTTGATCTCGCTCATCTGTCATGTCATCCACTTTGAAACTATCGTAGCTCACGATTTTACAAGTCGTGTATGCTTATAACTTATTATCAATCGGCTGGCTAAACTCGGGCACTATTTCTTCTGCTTTTCCCACTGTAGTACTGTATCGTTATTCCATAACACGTACCACTTTTTCAATTACGAGTAGATTACAGGAAAGAAAAATAACTTCTGTATGTGGAGATGAAGCGAAAAATCTTGTAGGTTCGTGGTTTTGTTTTTTTTTCCAAAATACTGTAGGATATTGTGCTAGCCTTTTTGTTAATGGTTTCATGAAGGAAATGGCTTGCCTCAATATGTTACATTAACCATTGCTGGATGACGGTAATGACTTTATGCTGGAAAAGAACATGTGAACCAGAATACGAAATCCACCATTATTATTAGGTTTCTTCCGCATCATCAGATTGCAATTAACTCAGCGTACGAGTTCATTCCACCACTGTAGCCTGACCAACCATTGTCTGGGGAAAAATTGGAACTCTTTTGCGTCATTTTTAATTCTGTTTGCTTTAGTAGAAAACCCAAAGGTATCACCGAACGTCGAGCTACTTGTTGCATAGTGAAGTCGGTTTCCGAGATGCTCTGCTTTAAGTCGTTTCATAGCAAGTCTTGCACCAAAAAGGCAAAACATTTACAGTTTCTTGTTTGTCAAGGTCAATAATGATTGGCCTTTGAGAATTGCATGTTGGCTGTTCCTACTCATGTGAGTGGGAGGCCCAAAAATCAAACTTGAAAGGGTTCTCGGAAATGGAAAACTGATTAAACTTGGGCATTTATCCAAGTCTCCAGATACCCTCTTACTCTTATGTGCGAAATCACTATTTGGAATGGCTTTTTTTGTTAATGCTATTTTTGACAAAGTTGTTTACAAAATGAAATCTGCTTCCATAAGACCAATAACGCTCGCCACAGTATAACAGCATTATCAGGATTAAAGAGGTTTATTAAATTGCTTCTCGAAATAAATGCATGATGTTGGTCACATTCGTAACTCATTCACTCGACTTTTTGTGAAGGGGAAACGGGACCCTACATTTCATGTTTTTGACACATTGTGTGGTGTAAGTTACCGTTTGTTGATTTACTGAATGGCCGACATTTTAAGCGTCTCTTGTCAAGGCGGTGAATGTTTTCCACTCTAGGAAACTGCACAATACGCGGCAACTAGACACCTGTTGGGTCACACACCTGTTGCCAGCTATCTTCTTGCCTATGCCATTTATACGTGTACAGCTATGCCAACAGAATCTATCTTTTTTGATGGAAGGTTCATATTTCTCTCCTCCCTCCCCCCCCCTCTCTATTAGCAACGGGAAGTTTATGATTTTGTGTTTGTCTTGATTTGTTGTATTTGGTTTTCTTACGAGCAGAGCCCTTGCTATTTTTCTTCCAAGTGAGTGTGTGAGACGTCCTTCCCCCTCCCCCGAAGGGGGCAAATCAGCATTCCACAATAGTTTTGTAAATAAAGTTGAAGTTGTCAGCAGGCTAACTAGATTGGGTTAGAAGAACAACTTTATTACTTTACTTTAATGCGTCTATGAGAAGACGATATAACGTTACAAATGGCAATATACAAACATTAAAAACCTTAAAAATAAACATGAAACATGAAGAATACAATACAGCCAAGATGATTTAGAATAAAAATGACAGGACACATGCAAGATTTAGACTAAACTTAAACAGGGAATCGACTGTCTGGAAAACGAACTTAGAAATGACGATTGCTGTGATGCTGTAAAGTTAGTTGTACATTTTGGATTTCAATGCTTTAACTAATGCTGATTTCATGAGTAAAGTGTTTTTTCAAACCTCATTATCACACGATTTAACATTTGTATAGTGGTAAGTGTTTCGTGCCATTGATTCATGAGTTACCAATGTGACAAGTCTCGAAATCCTAGCTCGAATAACTGTCGTTCGTAAGTAATAACGGAACTGTGATCGTAGTTTCAAATCGTTATCAAACGCCTGATGAGTAATTTCCTGCACGTGGACGCTGTCTCAGCAAAGCGATGACGTTATTCGGTATTTCTGCGAAACATTTCTTATTTGCTGTCATTAGACACAAAAGCTTCATTCGAATGAATGAATTGGCACGAACGCTCCTTCCCCCCCCCCCAAAAAAAAACAACCAAAAACCATCGCCTATGTTGTGAAAACAAAAACAGAAACTCCACTGTCAACGACTTTATCTCAGGTGTAGTGAGCTTCTTTTTTAAAAAGATTAATCACTGATTAATCAAGCTAATAATTTCACATCACAATCACTAAAAAATGGAATTGCCAATGCAGATGGTGATCAGTTTTTCAAAGGGTGGCACTTTTTATAAGTGATTTGTGTAATCTATTGAAACTGAGAATCGACAGCGTTTGGTTTCATAGCTATCAGTGGACACTGAACAGTTCAGTGACACTGGCTGTTTTGAACGATTTTTTGATGAATTGTTGAGAAGTCATCTAATTCGTTATCTATTTTAACAGTGCTAGTTTAATGTTGTTTTTCTCATTTGGGCTGTTGTGTTTTTGTTTGTTTATTTCATTGCGAGTTGCACGTGTTTCGGGTTATTGCGACTGCCAGCTAACAGTAGTTTTCGATCGTTGAGCTTTCAGCTTCAATTTTCCGTGGTCTGGTTTTGCATACAACCAACCGTTTTGGTTTTTTCAGTTTGTTTAAACATTTTTCTCGACTCGCTCTAGTTGTTTATAAGCCGCTAAGTAGTTTAATAGCTGTTGTGTCTCATCTGTAACTCAAATCTGAAGATACTCTCTTTTTTTTTCTTCCATCAAACAAGTGGTATTTGTGGAAAGTAGGAAAAAAAACGTCCATGTTGTAGGCGTTTAATCGTTGCTATCTGCTGTCACATCATCTCGATCTGTCAAGGACGTTTTGTTGCCAACCAAAAATTGTGCTCGCCAGCGTTGGTCATTTTGTTCACTAATCCTCCCCCTCATCTCATACTTCTACGAATTCCATTCTCTTTTTCTTCTTTAATCTCCCATGCTTAAAAAGGGTGGTTACTTCATATTATCCATCTCTTGTTAAGTTTCCCGGAACCCTATTCTTCCCCCTTAGCACTGTCCTGTGGATTCGTCCACTGGTGGTTCGACCGACACTGCGGCTCCCAGTGGTTGCCTCCCACCCACAAACTGTACTTAACTTACAAACTCAGTTTCCTATCGTCGTCCATCCCACGCCTTCACTTATCGTTCTGGGTTTGTCTTTCGACAGAGCAGTACCCCCGACCGATCTTCTTGAAACCTTAAAGGAACTGTAACTTAGAGTTGTTTATCAATCCCCCCCCGCCAAAAAAAAAATCCATTTTAGAAAAAGAAGTTAGAAGTAGTTAGTGGTCACTGTCGGTCGTTGAAGATTGCAGTTTTTTTCTTTGTTCACTCGATAGGAGTGCCCTAATAAAACTGGTGAACCTAACGGGATTTAACATTCTTTCCAAGATTTCATTAACCAATGATACACACAGGATAGTTTAGTTTTTACAGCACTTGATTCAATATCACATGTTGAAGCCTCTATCTACCGGTACATGTACATCACTTTTCATGGTACACATTTTGTCAGGGGTGGTTCGTTTGGAGTTGAAATGTTCAAATTTCGCAGTACGCATCCGGTTAAGAACATTTTTGCTAATGAAGTGCGTTTTTCTACAGACACGTCATAATTATCGATATACCATACTGTGAAAGCTATTTGATTTGTGTTGTATTATCGAAAGTTGCACTGAAACAAATAGGAAGAAATGGTTGGATGTGTGTTTCACCGCTTCCGGTGTATTGAGTTTTTTTCAATACCCCAATATTATTAGCAAGTTTTTCCAGTGACTTTTTCCTCCGTTGTCAATTGACGATGGTAATGGGCAGATCCGGACCCAATTTCGTTGGGTAGAGAACCTACGATGGTGTGCCAAATTTTTTAATGAACAAGGCGATTTTCTTCGGTGCATCTCGGATGATGGTCGCTCTTGATCTTGACTGCCTGTCTGTAACGTAACAACGTGAATATTTTTTGAGGTCGTACATAGATAGGGGAAGGCGGCAGGCAAAGTTGGCTGGAGGTGGGCGGTGACACGAAAATTCTTGGAGGCTTCGCTGGCCGTCGGCACAGGCCGATGACGTCAGCGGGGCCTTGGCCATTGACTCGTCCCCCCAACGGCCCCGGGCTGTTCCACCACCAGCCACAGGGTGGTGCGACCACGAATGCAACCAGCCAGCCAACACAGACAACAACTACTATGCTGTGCTACCACCACGACTGACTGAGGTGAAGTTCGAAAAAGTTTGGCCAGCAAGCAGCAACATCCATCCATCGTACGACGACGTACCACAGTTTGATGGAGTAGGATAGGACCCGAGTTGTTGCTTTTGATGATAGTGCTTGTCGGAGCTGCTTTCGAGCATACATCCGTTTGTGGAGGGCGGACGGCCTCACATCCGGCACACACATACACAGTGTGTTATATTATTGAGGAAAGCAAAGGGTGGAAAAAAGAAATCAGTGCTGATTGGTTCACTGATTGTTCGAAGGAAAAGGATAACTAACATAAAACCATGACACTGATTGTTGTTTGCTGAGTGAAAAGTTTTCATTTCAGTTTGTGACGGACGTTAACAGAGTGAGGTGGCCTGAAGCTGGGCAAACTGCGCGTCAGTCGAACGAAACTTGAGTTTGGAATCTCGGAGGACTTGTGTGTTTGCATAACACGTGTAGTGCTAGTTGATGAATGACGCATTCGTGAAACATTTACGCCGTTGATCATCTGACAGTGTGGAGCGCTCATTTGAACAAGTTGGAGGCCGCTCCTCTACATGCAAGTTTTTGCTTTTCATTGGAAGAAGAGTAAGAATAGTGAACTTATTTTCGAAGACACGTGAGAGCTGGACAAAGTCACACTCGAATTAACCACTTTCTTCTACTCATCTGAATAGAGGAGTCGTTTCGCTACAGTTCAAAGAGTTAATTCATCGACGGATTTTTTTTATTATCAATTTTGTGTTTTATGGTCCAGAATTTCAACAAGTTTATAAGAAAACGTTTGTGGTGTTTGGCCAGGCCCTTTTTCCTGTAGTTGTTGACGAAGCCGATTGGAAGTTCACAAGTTTTGGTTTATAGTCTGTCGGTTGTTTTTTCTTTAACGCGTGTGCAAATTTTTCATCCTTCAGCCACATGTGATGGAGGAGCTGTTAGTTCGATTTGCCGCCTTTCGCTAACATCTGGATTCTTCTTCTTCTTCTTCCATCGCCCACACCGTCTGTCTCAACGGGTTAACGCAGTCTCTCGTATCGTTTAGCCAAGTCCACTGCTCTCTCACAGTATCCACGACTTTCGCTTTTCACTCGACTTATCGGGTTGGTGTCATCGTGGTTGGAAGTTCATTGCGGTTATCATTGTGGCCAGAGTGCAAAACCGACATTCCAGTAAGAGAGACCCTTGTTGTTGTTGTTGCTGCTGCTGCTGCTGCTGCCACCACTCTGGTTTTTCCTGGTTTCGTACGTAGGCAGATTGTTGAAGGTGGTAGTTAAGTTTCCACATCGAAAATTCCCATGTGAAAATTGCCATCGTTCGGTGATCAAGATTGATTTGGCACTGTTCGCCAACAATGGACAACGTTTTGTTGAGATAGATTGGCGAGCCTACTTTTTCAACAAATAGCTTCAGAAAACTATCCCCTACAAAGTTCAATTCTCCATATTGTCAGCTGATTGTTTTTTTTTTTTTTGACCTGACATTTGTTACACAACTGCCTTCGCTATAGTGTGAGAATACGAATAACCCTTTTTACGTTGGATTTTATCTTATTTTTCATTGCGTGGAAAGGATAAAGAATTTTGGAAGCTGTTCGGTATGTGTTTTCGCCTTGGCTGGACACGATCATATTAGTAACTTTTTTGCTGGACGTTCTTCGCCAGCCATCCCAGTGTCACCATTTTTTTTGGATAGTGGGATTGTCACCTACGTGGCAGACAACAGTGGCACGATGTTGACAGCCATGGTAGCTGGTTTTTATGACAGTGGTGGTGGATGCACGGAACTCTATGCTGGTGCAGGTGGAGAATTTTACACGGAGTTTTGCTTCGGTGTGCAAGAAGCATGCGGTGGTCATCCTTGTGCCATGCATGGTAAGTGTCACCTCGCCGTTACATTTGTAGGGTAGGGTTGAATGCAGGGTGTCGTTTTATTGCGCTAAAAGTACAAAAAAAGTGAAAGTGCCTGCTCTGTTCTGTTGGTGATCATGACAAGATTGTCTGCAGTCCTCTTTGGACCACAGATTTGTCGCATAATGATCATTCTGAATCAGCACTTGTGACATGAATGTATGATTCGTAAAATTGTCATCTCATTTAGTAGTTAAATGTTTCGTTCCAGTCGAAATGTTATTAGAACTACCAATTTTAAGATGATTTTAACCAAGTTTTCAATGGAAAGTTTAATCGTACAACGAACGCGTTGGTTGAAGTACTGTAAATAATGCTATTTGCCCATGTAGAATACCTATTGCAGGCTACTGCAAGGAACTTCTGTTCAGTTTGTCAAGTGGACAAAAAGAGTATGTAGTCTATTGCATTTTCCACTTGTTTGATGTTCCAGTCAATGGAATCCGTTGGGTTCTCAACTAGCAAAGTCATGACAATTCAATGCACAAATTACAAGTTCTAAGAAATGAATCATTTTGTTTGTTTTTTTGTTCCAAACATGATGAATGTGTTTAGATTATCATTACCATATTTCATTTCATGTGCTGCTAGCTAATAATGGTGTGTTTGTGTGGAAATGGTCTCGTCAAGGAAAGCTGGTGACGTGGAATGTTTTCATGGCCATATCATCATTGTCTTCGGTATTTTTAGTAGGGAATTTGGCAAATAAAATTTTGTTGTAAGTGCATGGAACTGAGATAACTCTTGTTATCCACTCGTCTTGTAAAAAATGTTTTTGTGAATAGTCGATGTCAGGGGTGGATTAAAAAAGCTGTGTATTGAGGGCTATTAAGCTGTAGGCCTACAGTTCCTCAAAAGTAATTCTCGATGTTTTCTTGCTACTTATCAAGATTTGTAGTGGCTAGCCTTGGTAATTTAATATGGCATAAGAGATTTGACATTTATCGTTTCTATTCTAAGAAGTACACTGGACTGAATTTCAATCAAGTTCTGACAAACAACGCTGTTGACAATTTTTTAAATGAATTTGCTGGTTCAAGTTGTTTCTTTTCAATTGGATGATGATTGCCACTGGAAGGAAATGGGGAGGGGCAGAGGAAGTCAGGCAAAAGAGACAACTCAGTAGTAGGTGGACCATTAACTAACGGCACCGTAGCTTGCACTGTTAGGTTAGTTTAGTTTTGTTTTACTGAACATCATTCGTGATAGGGATGAGTGGGTTGGTAATGTCTTACTGTTGGTAGTAAATCTGCGTATCCCAACACGGACACGGGTTGGCATCGACTACTGTATCTTAGGTTCAGGACATGGCCGTTGCTGACCGATCAGGAACATGGTGGCCTCATTACCATGGAATCTAGACCTTGTTAGCCTTGCTTACACCTGCATTCCTGGTGTTTCACATTTGTTCCAGACAAGCAGCTTGGCCGACTTCTTGAAATGGGTCACCCTGTATCTGATTGCCATTGGTTGCATCGAGTCAGCTTCGTGAGCTTTCTCGACAAGATAACATGCTTTCGCTTCTTCAACTTACTTCAGCAGTCACGTAGTCATGTTCCTTTGGGAAATAGGTTTTTGTTCTTGTTCTTGTTTGTTTTCCATGCAAGTTGTTAGTTTTAAGCTAAGTGGTTGGTGTTGGATTAGGTCCACGTAATCATCAGCAACGATGTGTCTTTTGTGATAGTCATTTTCTGCCTTTATCACGCTAAAATAGTTATCTTTACAATGTTTACTTTTGTGTTTGAGATCATTCGAAGTCGAAGGTGCATGTATTGCGTGTAGGCCTTTTAGAACCAAACCGTCAGAAAAGGATTCGAATTCACTCTGGTGCATTTGTTGCTCGTTATGTATACACTGCTATCCTATCATTGTTTGTATCTAGACAAATTCAACATTCGTTTCTCTAGCATCGGTACCAGTACTTTATCAGTTTTTATCAATTGGTAGCTTTGTAGATAGACGATGGCTTCTTATAATAAGATATTTTAAGCCAGCCCCGCGCAACTGCACGCACTATGCGTCTTTGGTAAATAAAATAAAATAAAATAAAATAAAATATAAATAATGAACAACCAAAACAATTTTTTTCGTCTACGACTATAAAATAATCGATGAGTTTTTTAATTTTGTTTCTCAAGTGGTGTGTAAGTACAGCAAAATGAATTGACAAGTAGATCGACCATGTCTTGTGGCCTGCTGCTGAACTGTTTTTCTTGGTGTAATTTGGATTGTCTCATTTTACAATTTATTCAAATTACAACAGTTTCGTAAATAGTTTATAGACAATATCGCTACGGTACTATTCTAGCATTGAATATCGTATGGAAGCAGCCAACATCTCATTTAACTTAAATGCTGAAGATTATAGAACAACAACAACAACTAGATACAATGTATCAATAGTGTAGTTGTCTTTGTTGCCTAGCCTACAGCTGCAGTAGTTTTTAATTTAGCAGCGATGTGAGTGTTGAAGAAATCCTTGGAACAAACATTAGCTGTGGGGTGTAACAAATTCACATAGTAGCATAGACTAAAGAGTTATAACTTTTTAGTCTATGGTAGTAGCATACTCACAGACTATAATAGAAAGATACATCTTTTTAGTCTATCTATCCATCTATGGGGTAAGAACTGGAGGAAGCTATACTACTCTACTCACTGACATTCCAATCCCTCGAAGATAACGGAAAGAATGCACACTTCACCGTGACCTCATTGCCAAGTAAAGGAGGAAAGGGGGAGATTTGATACGTTAGTAGTTCGTGGTACAGTGGCGTATTATACATAAATAGTGTAATATGCCATGGTGTTACGTAGTTGATGTAGGTATATTATAGTAAGTACATGATGTATGTACTTCGTTGTAGTAGTAAGTAAGGCAGGTACTTCTTCATCACCCTTGCCCAAGAAAAGAAAGGGTTCATTGTCACCAATCACGCTTCAATGCACACGCGTGCTTGTTTAAGGGTCATTTGTGATGATGGCAATGTTTTGTTTTCTTGACGCACTTGGTCATGCTATGTTGAATGCTCCTGGTTTTTACAGTTCAAAGATGAATGAATTTATTACTACTCCCATCAAAATAATCAACCAAGAAATGGTGATTTTTGAACATTTTCCTTTATTGTAGTCTGATTTTCAACAAGTGGTTAATGTTGCTCTATGTTGACAAAATCATCAGCTTGGAGATGTTCTGTCTGTCTCCATTCCTGACCTTGATTTTTTTTTTATGATTTCCTGCAGTGGTTCCAGGAAAATGCTAGGAGGGTATGTCCATCCAAAGACTAACCTATATACACTTTGGGTATGTCTATTCTATGGTACCACCACCATTTCTTTCTCACCCCTTTCTCAATTCCTACAACGAATTCTTCCTCATTTTGCACTTGAGTTGTAGGTAGTAAAACCAAGGTTATTTGAGTTTCTCAAGTAGCAGAGCAGTTATCCAAATTTGGTCTGAATGAATGGATGTCGAATGTCAGTTACAGTATTCTGATGATGTTATTCTGACAATACATTTGAAATTTTCTTAAATGTTGGAAATGGTCGTTAGGTTTAGTTAAAAAAAAACAACAACATTCGTGTGAACTTTGTTCCACTTCTTAAATATTGGTTGATAACTTCAACTCTTTGAGCAGAGTTATGGAAGGAGCGAGAAGTGTGAGGCATGATCATTCCATTCATTTGTAATGGGATTTTGGGGCCATGATGGCACCAGGATTTCCGGGACAATCTTTTTTTATGTTGATGCTGTAATGGTTGAGCGTGAACACATTGTTTTACGATTACCAATACAGTATAACAAAAAGAAACTAAACAAACCAGCTTTGGCTTATTGACCCTTTATAATGTTCACCAGGGTAGGTGATCAAGTTATTGACATTGCTGGTCATTCGGCATTTGCAGTTGACAGTGTATTCATGTTAAAATAGAGAGACTGGTATTATCGTGTCAATATGATATCAGAAAGTCACTTAGAAGTTGTATTATATTGAATAGGAAGGATCGCCAAAATGCTTGTTGATCCCGTCACTTGCATGATTAAAGGATTCATTATTATTATTATTATTTATTTTATTTTAATTTTATTTTACACGGTCTTGGTGACCAAAAGGATTACATCATAAAACAGAAAAAAAAGTACGAATCATTACACATATCTTAAATGGTGGTACAACGCCCGGTCAAATTTTTTGAAGTCAACGTTATAATTCTGTAAATTGGTTGCAGTACAACGTATTCGAAAAGGGAGCTCATTTTCCACTGTAAATAGCTGTTCGAGGGATATCTTCGCTGTTGGGACTTTTTTTGAAAAGTGTTAAAGTGAAATTTAAATTTGGTTACTGCACGCTCACTGCCACTCTGATTAAATTGGAGATGGTGGTGGTAATAAGGGTGAGATGTGTCGTTCAGAAGACGAGGAAATTCCTTAAGTCTATGAAATAGAATAAGTTTGTTAAGCGGAAAAATATTAAATTATTATTATTCGTCTACCCTAGGTCGTCGAATCAGTGGTTAAATGTAAATAATAGCGTCTCCCAACAACTAAAACAAAATACTTAAGGATTATATTTTACCAGCTGTAAGCCTTTGAAATAATATTGGTAGGTTCAGCTGTTAAGGTGAAGCCAGTGATCACAGTGGTGTTCGCCGTAACAACGTGATTGTAAACAAAAAGCATTCCAGTGGGACAGATAGATAAAACAATCTGGGTATACCTGTTAATAATTACCCGGATCTGTGCGTGTAAGTCGAACACTCTGAATCTGGGGGGGGGGGTGTTCATTATAACAACGTGACTGTAAGCAATAATACTTCATGAAGCATCATTGTGTGCAAATTACAACAAAATGAACTGTGTGTCTGATGAAGAGTGCTTTACTGTGTAGTCATGTAGTTCATAGATGTGTGTGAACCGTACTTTACCATAGCAACGTGATTGCAAACCATGCGTCCCAAATTGGAGCGCATCAGAATGTTTCTGGAAATAGTTTTGTCGTTATTGGTTGCTCAGCTTGTAGTCTAGACCTATCACTATTTAATGGGCTTACTGTTTGTAGTTGTATTATATAGTGATGCAGTAATATAATAATTTTTTTTTTTTATGTTCAATCGTTTGAAAACTCGACCATCTTAAAATGAAATTTTTTTCTGAAATAAAAATTTAAATTTTAAATTGTATACGTACTTCTGTATAACATGAAAAAATCATCACATCAACTCAGTAGCACACTTCTGAACTTTGTAAGCCGTAAGGGAAATACAGTATAATAAAGTTCAGTTCTGGATACCACTACCAGAGTGACTGCTAAAACAACTTAGTTTGAGATTACCGATAATTGACAACAGCAAGAAGAAGATGAAGAAAACAAACAAAAAAATGGGAGAAATGTGATAATTGAAGTTAGGACAGGAAATTCCACTAAAGGAACACATACAGTGAGTAGATGTTGGATGGTTGTGTAGTGGCCATGTGTTTTTTATACTATAGGGTGGGTGCAAGTTTTCATCCTGAATAGGATCTTTGTTAAGTTCTTTGAAGCATTCATGACCGAAAAATCACTCCACTCCAGACGTGATTTTATCCATACCTCCACAGGCTTTATTTATGCTTAAAAACACAAAGGATTTGTTTTTAAAACTTAGAATGGATATTCTCTACCTATAGCATTTCTTTGGTGGAGGTATGACCTGGGTTTACATTTTTTTCACATAGTGCTAAATAGCAGGACCATATGTGCAATGATAAAATTTAAGCAACTTTGTCCACAATTTTAGAATGTTCAAAACAGACAATCATAAAAAAAAAACAAGTCGGTTTTGCTCTTTGTTTGATGTCTAAATCACCTTGCGGGGTTTTCGACCCCTTTCTCTCATCATCATCATCATCATTCCAAATTCCTGTCTCTTCCAAAGTAATTCTAATGTGTGTATCGTACTTGTATGCTAGGCAGTTTGTACTATAGCAAGTTCTAGTCCGTTAGTCAACCAGCACCAGCAGGTGCCACGTCACACTTATAAGAGCAACTACAGTATTTTACTTTTTATTTATACTTATTTCGGTCAACTATGGACCAATAGGTTCTTACAGAGTGAACCATAAACATACAAAACAACGAAAACGAAGTATTTACATTGAATTACAAATAAAAATGTTATTTGTAATGATTTCTTTGGTTTTACGGATGAACGTGTAAAATCTGAATTGTCGACAATTTCATTCTCATCAGGAAAGGTAAAAAAATGGCCACCCACATAGGCAGTACCGTACTAAAGTTATTGTCATGTAAACATTCAAAGAACTGGGATGTTCTTTGAATATTCCTCAAGTTCCAGACTTTCCGAGTCTACAATGTAGGTCATGCCTTTGGCTAATAAAAGTTCAATGGATTGTTTGCTGAGCATTAATAAATTTGATCAACAAAGATGGTAGACAGACGAAGTGTGCAAGCTTTAGCTCATAATTTGATTGCAATTTCTATATAGTACTGTAGCCACTTTTTTTCCTATCTCGTTTTTCTTTTTATTATTATTGTTGAATATCAAATTGATAAGATAATGCGTGCAACGACTTAGCCTTGAGATTCTCAGCTTTGTTTCCAGCTTTGAACCAATCTCTTTTCGAATTGGTTTTACAAGTAAGCTTGAAATTGCTTCTGGGTCTTGTCGATCGTTATTGTTCTTTGGAAGAACATTCTTTAAATGTGTCTTGTCTGGTTAAAAATGGCATAATTTATTAGTATGACGAGCATTAATGGAATTTTTATGTTGATGGTCTTGTCAACGGCTTCATCGAACGTTCACCCGGCGGCTCCATTAACTTCACTGTACGTAATAATAGATCACTACATTACATGTCTGACGTAGACTTTCTACTGTTGATTGTGTTTGTCCATTTCACCAGTGTGTCAATTCCAACACCTTTATTGTATAAGTTTAGCATCAGTTACCATATGATTTAACAGATGGATGGATTGCATTTTTCCTTTTTTTATGGGATACTGCTGGTACTGTATCTATGTAGTAGTAGTAGTAGTATGGAGCTTGCCGAATAATAATACTGAGGGTCTAGATTAAGTAAACGCTGTCCAAACCTAGACGTGCAGGTTTAGACCTAAACCCCGTGTTACGTTCTTGCTCGTTTTGGCTTACACTCGAAAGACTAAAAAGAACTGTATCTCTTGAACCTCTATATTCGTCCTGGTAGAGGGACTGCCATGCTGAATAATACTGAATCAAACGTTTTTTTAATTTAATTTATTTTCTTTATACCGAATATAGAATCAAGTTTAGTGTTGGGGCAAGTGAAGTCCATTCCAGTCTTGTTATTCAAGCCTTACTTTATCACATTTAGTTTTAATATTTGATTATACAGTATTGTTCTTCTTAAAAAAACAAAAAGAAAACTGAAATTTCGTGACCTTGGCTTTGCCTGTTTATGACGACTATGGGAACTTTATTTGTTTTATATTTGCCGAAAAAAATGTGACAAAAGTAGGAGTTGACGAGGTTCCACTTTATATGTATAGTCATTTTCTGGCAAATCCAGAAAAAAAAAGGATAGCCTCCTGCGAAATGCTACAGCAGTGAGCTCTACATCACACAGTTCATTGTCACGCACTAATGAATTTCAGAAATATTTTGATGCTCTCTGCTTTGGAATCCTTTTTCATTTATTCTTGTTTGTTCACCCTTACGTTGCTGTGGTGAATCCCAAATTCCACAATTTCAGTGTTTTTACTTGTTGCCATAGCGGTACAGCCCTGACATTTTATCATACAAGATGCTTTGTTGTCATGGTGAAAGCGGTTGGTTGTTTTTACTGGTTTACGCCAGAACATTTTTAAAGGAATTTTCATTCACTGAGCCACAAGTCTCACAGTTTTCATACTTTTGGAGATAAAAAAGTTCAATTTTTCTACTTTATTTTTTGCTTGTTTGAAAAAGCATACATAGACATTACTTATTTTTCCTTTCATTTCAAATCGTAATATAAGTTTGTATATTGCTGATTGCTCTCACCCATTAGCTACATACATAGACACTGGGCGATAAATGTGTCGCCCAGTGTCTGTCAAAAAATGCTCTGGTTTATGTCACTGAAACTGAAAGCATGGCCAACTGGAATAATTTTAGAACGTATAGTGTTACATTTTTCTTGCGTTATTTCTGTGTGTTTGGTGGGGACAGAATCTTTAGTTGCACATAATGTTTGATGCTGTCAGTCAATGATGTGACGATGCATTTTTTAAAAAAAAATTTTTTTTTTTATTTGCAGGACCTGCTACTGTTCGAATGGTATCTAACAATGCTACACCACCTGTTCCAATGCCTGTCCAGGTTCCACCTGGTCACATGGTACAGCAAATTGTAGATGAAAATGGGACCTTACGGCATGTGATTCTCTCTCCTCAGCCTCCCTTGACAGTTTCCATGGGACCAAGCTATGTAAGTTATCTAGTTGGTTTCACTCGAGTTCTTCGAATGCTTCACCAACCAAAGCTTAGTCTTAAGTTGACGATTGTTGTTTACAGGGACCTGGGCCAGCACCCAACACTGGCCCTGCCAGCTCTCATTTCTACCCTTACCCCCCTCCGCCACCTCCCTATACAGCGGCTCATCCCCATGCTCAGTTTCATCACCACCACCCCCATCCCGCTGGTCCTCCCGCTCCCCCTCCTCCGCACTTACAACCAGGGGTTCCGCACCAACTCCACGGACAAATGTCTCCACTGTCGCACCAGTGCAACAATTTGCACCCACAAGGTATGCCTCTCAATCAATACCAGGATTGCTATGCTACTGTAGAACGGCCGATGTCGTCGTCGTCGTCGAAGATGGAACGATCCTATGTTTTTTTTCTTTGCATTTTGCATTCTGAACGAGTTCAAGATACAGCGGTCGGTTTAAAGTGCAACTTGGGGTTGCAACTAATGCTTGTGTCGCTTGTTGTTCAGGTCCATCTCCACCTCCACTCGTTCATCACCAAGATGAACGTGCCCAAAAGAGGATACATCGATTAAGGAGGAAACTAGAAATGAGACAATCTAGAGAAAACAGTGGTCATAGCTCAACACTATCACCATCTATGCCTAAAAAAGGTTCACCCATGTGTTTTCATTGTTTGTTGTTGGTGTTTTTGTTTTATCTATTTCCTCCTTTAGAATGAACTAGTATTTATAAAACATTATTTTGTGTATCCAGATGGTAGTTTCAAAAAATGCAAAGATAGACCTACAGAAATAAGCAATTTGGATGATGCGGCTGACGATCATGTTCAAGATGGTGAGATTCATCATTCAAGGTTAACTTATATTTAACCACTTTAGAATCCTTAAAGATAGACATTTCAATTGTATTCTGCAATTTCAGATGAAGATGCTAGGATTATAACGGAGCTCTTATCTCAATTATTACCGCCAACGGTGAGTGCCAACGTTAGATGAATTGCTAAAAAAACTTGACTTGTTCTTGACCGTTTGCAATTCGAATGACATGTATTTAAGAATAATAAGCTGGTATTTTTTATATGATTAAGGTGATTGATGTAATGCCTCGAAGTGCCTTGATTTGTTGGAAGCCACCAGAAATGAACATTGAAAATGGAGAAAGTCGATATGCCGACTTTGACATAAAGGAATCTGAATTTTGCTTTGATATCTTGCTTGCTGACAAACCAAGAGATGGCAAACATAAAACAATTGCATGGTGACTAAGGAAAATCCAGTTGATTTGTTGTTGTCATGCAATCATTTTTTGTTTATTGATTTACCTATTTTACTTTTATAGTGGACATTGTACACAATTTTTGTTAACGGATCTAAAGCCTGCCACAGAATATTTTATTAAGTAAGGAATCTTTTTTTGTTTTTTTTCTTGTTGATTAGGCTGAGCACTAATGATTTAAATGTATTTGCAATAATCATTTTCATAATAAACATTTGTAAAAGTAATAGTAAAGTTTCATAGTAAAATAAATTTTGTAGCTTACAAGCTGTCCTGGATGATCTGAAAGGAATGCCAACAAAAGGCAAGTTGGGTCTTTTAACGACAGAATTAAAAGACTAGGTACAGTGCAAAACCAATAAATCCAACTTTTTAAACTTACAGTAGTATCGTTTAAAACGAGCGGTTGTGAACCAGATTCACCAGCGCCACCAAAAGTGACGGCTCGGTCAAAAACTAGTCTCTGTCTCAAATGGAATGTAAGTACGACAAATGGATACTATTGGCAGTGTTGTTATTGTATTTGTTTATTTACCTTTTATTTGTTTTTCTGCAGGCAGCTTCAGATAATGGTCACAAAATAACCAATTACATTCTAGAATTTGACGAGGTAATTTGTAATGTTTAAATATAGTGGGATTAAAATCTCTGGAAAATTCAAGTTGATATTATTGTTTAAAAAAATGTTTCTAAGACCTTTTTTTTTTATGAAGGGCAAAGGAAATGGTCAGTTTGTGGAAATTTTAAATGGACCACAAAAGCAATTTAGAGTTACAAAACTAGTAGCTGCCACTTGGTACGAGTTTCGTTTGTCAGCAGTAAATGAATTGGGACGAAGGTATAACTGGAGTCTTACTTGAAAGATTTCACTTAACTAATTTGTTTTAAACTGCTGGATTTTTTTCTTCAATGTAGTCAACCTAGTGAGATTGCCAAGCTGTCAACGACCGGGAGTGCACCTCAGGCTCCAGCTCCTCCGGTGCTGATGAAAAGTGCTGTCCATCAGCTTCATTTGGCCTGGGAAAAACGACCAGGAGATGAAGGGTTTTCTCTACAAATGGAATCGTCATCCGTGAGTTTGGACACTTCAGTAGAGTTGCATAGGAATCTTTCTTTGAATTGCATCTGTCGTTGTTAAAGCCATTTTTGTTCAAATTTTAGCGGCATGAGTTGTTGGTAGTATATAATGGAAGTGACACCAAACATTCATGTACTAATTTAACAAGGAGTACGAAATATAAATTTAAGGTAAATTAGGGGTACAATTAATTTTTCCAATATGTGTTACGAGCCAATCATCGATTGTACGAGTCCATTTTTTTTTTTAGCTTCGTGCTGAAAATGAGGAAGGCAATAGTCAATGGAGTGAGGTAGCTTGTTTCACCACTCTTCCGGACAATCCAGGACCTCCTACCAAACCTTGTATAAAAGGTCGCATTCGAGCAACTGGACTGACTATTGCTTGGGGTTGGTACATCAATCAGATGAAGATTTTTATGTTCATTCAAACTTTAAGAAATACAACGTGGAATACTATTTGTACTGTTATAGATAAACCTAAAGATGATGGAGGCTCAGAAGTAACAAATTTTATTGTTGAAATGGGTACAGAAGAAGGTGAGATATCAAATAACACTAGCAGCAATAACATGTCTAATTAGAAAATTGTAGTTTCCTAATTTATAGTTAATGTTTTTTTTTATAGGTTTCAACAAGGTATATGAGGGTGGAGAGACAGAGTTTCATTGTGATCAACTGACACCAGGGACCACTTACCACTTTCGTGTCATGTGTCAATCTGCTGGTGGAGATAGCAAGGTATCGACGAATTATTGAGATGCTAAAACATCCTAATGAGTAACTCGGCACATCTTCTAACTAAGCAGTTAGATGTAGTTACAACTTGTAACTAGGTGTAACTAAGTATAACAATTGACATTACTTTTACAGTACTCTGAAGTGATGACAATAACCACTGCAGCTGTTTGCCCTGGGCAATGTGCATCACCTCGTTTATTTGGCAAACCAAAAGCAACGACCCTGTGTTTAAAGTGGTGTAAGTAAAAATTCCTATTTTGGTGATAGGGATGGAAATGAAATGTTTGTTTTAAATGTATGTTGCACTTGGGTGTATTTTTTACAACCTTTTATTTAACTTGACTGGTCGTAAAAAATGTTTGCAGATGTTTAAATTTTTGAAGTTAGTTTTTACATATGTTCCCAGTATCGTAGACACTTTAAACTTGGTATACTAATTAATCCTGCGTGATAATTTTATCTG
>JAQIWH010000554.1:0-45819 GCA_034695005.1 Cryptops parisi | reverse complement strand
CTGTAAGAGGTGTGACAGGTATATAACACCCCGACACAGCAACGCGTGGCAGGGTACAGCTAGTTTATAATAAATTATGTTAGATTTTGCTGATTTGGTTGCACTCGTCTACAAGTACATTTGATATTGAATGCGATACAAAATAACCCTTTCTACAATATTTGTCACGCAATGAAGACATATCAGCAGTACAGTAGTTACGTTTTAATGTCAAAATCAATGTTACAGAAATTAAATTTCTGTAACATCGTACAAACTATTTTGTGCGATGTCAAAAGTAAATGAAATTCTGTTTTACATTAAAAAAAAATTAATGTTGTAAGTTAATTTATTTATTTAATTTGATGCATCCACAGATGGTATGGACATACAAGGCACAAAAAGTTAAAAAAACAAAGCAAATATACAAAATAAGAGAACAATAAAATATGACGGTACCATATAAACAGCTAAATTATAAAACCGAAATTAATATAACATGTAGTTAAAATCACAGAGAACTACTGAACTGTCGTTCTTTGTTGTTTCAACAAAAAATCAGATACTTCATTGGTTAAAATGTTTACAACTGTTGATACACTTAAAATTTACACAACCATATATTGTTTTTCTTATGTCCAGAAAATTTCACAAATCAATGCTATCATAAGATGAAAAAATAAATCGAACATTTTATGCGAGCGGCGCTAGTTTGTAAATTGAGTAGCTTGGTCAGATTTTACGGGTTCTGTCGTTACCGAATAGAAAACTGGTATATTTGGTTAGTGTTTTGTTTTCTCTAAACATGGGTATCTATGTGGAACCGTTACTTGGTTGTCTATTTCGCTCGAATGGCTCGACGTGGGCGGTTACTGTCACGTGCAATCAGAGAACCCCGCAGGTGAGGCTTTTTTCGGGTTTCCGGCAACCCGAGAACCGAGAGACTTCATGGCTCGAGGCGCACATCAACCCGACAAGCCCTTTCACCTTTTCCTTTTCTTAAACTCACCTTCGAAACTATTTAGTGTCTCTTTCTCCCATCCATATTCGTATATGGCAACTTCAATTTTTTTTTTTTGGTCGGTTCCATTTTTTTAGAGTAACGTACTCCCTCTTCTCGTACGTTACTCGGATGGCGTTTTTACCTTTTGTTCCTTTTATGCGATGGCAACTTCAATTTCGACAGAGGTGAAAGAAGACTCGTACTGTTCATTTCTTTGCAGCTGCAAATTAGGTCTATTGATGAAATTCCACGACAGACAGTTGGTGTTGTGTCGTTCGTAACACGTGTGTTCACGACATTCGGAAGCTTCTCTTTTGTCAATTGACTCGAAATCTGATCGACCTTATTAAAATTCATTATCCCCCTCATTTTTTTTTTCATTCGACATACAAAATAGCTTTCTCCGTTTTCTTTAACATTGGTTCTATACGGTTTTCGTACTTCGATTTTTTTTACATAGTAAAGTAGTACTGTTTAAATTTTGGGTATCTCGTTCCGAGAGGTTTATGACCTAAGCTACTTTAGAAATAATGGAACATGAGTACGTGGACTACGTTTCGCGCAACTGTAGAGCACACTAAACACACAAAGAAAGTCGTAACACCCTATAGGTATCCCAAAAGTCTTTGCGAGAAAGAGCTTACTTTTTTTTGTTTCTAAATAATTTTTCGTGGTTAATCATTTTAGTTATAACAAACTTATTATAACAAACAATAGCGTTGTTTAGCGATAATTGTAATATAGGATAGAATTTACAGTATGGTCGTATTATATTGTAATTTTAAGTTAAATTAAATATAACTAAAAAATAAACAAAAATGAACAAACAATTCAGTCATAATCATGCATCTGTAAGGTTTGGCAAAGCACAAGGCTGCACTACAGGGTGACTCATATTTTACTTAGTATGACGAATATTAGATGGTAGGTGATAATTATATTTAATATTTTTCAATAAGATAAATAGAAATACTGCTTGAGTTGTATTCACTTTTAAATATAACTATTTACAAGATGTCCAGCAGTCCAGCTCACTATTTTTGACATACTGTACATATTGTTTTGTATTCGTTTTGGTGTTATTCTGACAATGGACTACGCTATTGTATTGTAAGCAACTCTGAAGTTGTTCACTGCATAATGTTAGCCAATAATGTTGTTAGTAAACAATTTGAGTTAGTCGTTGCCAGTCCATTCATATTCACAGTATTGTATTAGTTGAGTGTTGTATATTGCTACAACAATGAATCGGTAACTGCACAGTTGTTCACATTACAGTTGGAGCACTTACACGAGTTTAACTACATAAGTTAATGGTTACTGTATTTGTGAATCTACGTACGATATATACCAGTAAGTGAATATAAACAATATACCGTACTTGTATTATACATATAAAATACCTGATAGTATTGCTTATATTAGAAAATTATTTTACTGCCATATGTAAAAGAGTGTTTTGACGTGTGAGTCTTCTAAATAGCTAGCTACCGGTACTTTAGAATTATAATTAATAAGTAATATTATAAATAAATATTAAAAAAAAACAGTTTTATACAAGGGTGTACGAAAATTGTAAAAATATGAATAGATACCAGTGTTTATTAAGTAATTCCGTTCAATTTTCTAACACTAAACTGTAACACTTAACACAACTGTAAAAATTCTTTAACACTTTTGTTTCTTTTTAAATGTGTACTGACCTAGGAAATACTGTAAACAATTTTAAAAAATATAAAAAATATTTTTATCTCATTTGGTAGCAAGGTGACGTACAAATGCGAATTTTGAATTTCTAAATTTTTTACTACTCTTTTGTTTCACATTTATCTCACTTACACGTTGGAAAATTGACACGCATTTAAATTATACGTTGGAAAAATGATTAGTATTGATTAGTATTAATAAACATTTAAGTTAATTAAGTTGCGTCAGTGTCGTCTTCATTGTTGGCATAACGTAAGGCATAAAAGTAAGATTTGTTGGATCTTGACATATCGCTGACGCAACTTAAGAGTTCATTGTTGGCGTAACGTTTAAATTACAACAATGAACTGCATAAGCTGTAATAACAAATGAAATGGTAAGCTAAAAATTTCACTATCTCAAAATAGTAAAATGCATCCAGAAACACCCCGTGGTTACCATACCAACCACGGGGGTTATTTTCTAGTATGACTATATTTTAATTACTGTCATGCGTTACATTCATAAAATACAAAATTTGTTTTTATTCAATTATTATTTTTTTTTTTTTAGTTTTTATAAATCATTATATTTTCAATGTTAATTCATATATGTATTTCAATCGACGCGTTGTTGTACCTTTCTGGCGTTCATAACTTAAAATAAGAAAATGAACGAGGCACGAAAAGAAAGATTCAATAAATTATAACACACAATGGATTTTGCACTCAGTCTAATAATTGGACAATGTTTTTTAAGCGTAGCCATTAAAAACGGATAGTATATAAAAAAAAAGTAACAACAATTTCTCGTAAGGGAGTGTTCAGATTTGCTACTGTTTTCCCACGGGCAATGTCGTCCTTTTTTCGTTTTCTTCTTTGATATTTTTTTTTTAAGAAAACTAGAATACTGTAGTTAGTTTTAGTTCTCAACAGTCGTCGACGACGGCAAGCTTTTATCAATTTGGACCAACTTGCCATTTCGGTGTGAAAACACGGTCCGCTCGATTGCACGTGGGCTGTTCAACCCTCATTAGCTGTTTGAGTTATGAACCGTGGCACTGGCAGGCGTAACAACTAGCCCCCGAGTCCACTCACGTCCTCCAGGGACCAAATTTATGTCCTAGTCGTCCAGTCTGTTATCTTTTTTCCTTCTTCTTCTTCTTTTGTTTTTCTTGAACGACGTCATCTTCGCTGGATGATCTCTTTCTGTGTCGAACAATGGTGACGTTTTGGAAGAAGAGAAAAGAGAGAGAGGCAGCAATTGCGCAGTTAACACCCCTTCATCATTAACCTTTATTCCCCCCCTCTCTGTTTTGGGACCATCATCATCATGTTCACCATCATCACCCACTCGCTCGGTATTGGTCGACGACACCCCGTGGCGTGGGTTCTGGTGTTCGCCATTGGTTCGAGTGAGGCGACAATTAGCTCGGTGAGGGTTCTCCATCTACCAATCCCCATCTCCAGCGTACGACGTGAAAGGAACAAAGGAGCAGTCGCGATGGGAAAAGTCTGGGGTCCAGTTTTGCATAAAAGAGGGGCAATGATAAAAATGGGGGGGGGGTTAGAAATCTATTGGTAGATTTTCCCTACGAACAGGCGGAGCGATATAGTTGTGTGCGTATATGCTCTTGCCTTTTTTGTGTCGTCGAGACGACTTTATTCGCAACAACTCCTGATGCTCGAGTTATCCGACACGCATCTCGATCGACGTCGTCTCTAGGGGGTTCTTTCTTATATCATCTCCCCACCCCTTGTTGTATTCACACCAGTAATCTCGATCGTATTCATAGGCAAGCAACGAGTGGAACCGACACATCATCTCTTCTACTACTACTACCACTCGGACTCGATGCCAATAAAGCAGCAGCATCTGCTTCTTCAACGCACGAGGGGGGCAGTCTTGAGTTTTGTATAGAAAGTGTACACCTAAAACCTATAAAGCGAAAGTCATGGACTTACCTGAATTTACCCTCTTTCACTCCTAATTCAGTTTTCACTTTTTGGTAGTTCGAGAACTCGGAGATTAATGTGACACTAGAAAACTTACCTGGCATTAATTAGATCATCATTTTAAAACAACGTATTGACATTTTGTTAAACCCATATTTTTTATCATGATGTAGTTTTTGTTCCTATTGTGTTATTATTAGTTAATTTTCTTTGATTTACAATATCTATCACATAACGTCGAATGACTTGTCCTTGTTTGGTATTCATGTTCATGTCTGCATTCATTGCTTACATTGAAAAAAAATATGATAATAAGTAGACATCTATACTCGATATAGAAACTAGTTATCGTCGGCTTAGAGTGTAAGCCTGTTAACTCCATTTTTGCTCATTTTAAGATTAACATATCATTGGAAAGACATTGACAGATTGAATTTGTGACAAATGGAATTTGTCACCAGAAATTAAAAAATACTGCTTATCATTATATTGTCCGAAGCCATTTAATTGTATTAAGTATGTAGCGGTACTGTATCTCAAGGGACAATGAAAGATCTGTTTTGAAAAACTTTTTACACTGACAGGGTTTATTGTGATTAAATTACAGTAATAAAATTAACAGTAATAAAATAAGCAAATTTAAATGCAATTATAACACATCCGTTTATTTGTCATTTCAATAAATATATTTTGTGCAAGCTTAAGCTTTACTCCAGACATGTTTTGGAGGAGTCACAACATTACTTCCTCTATCAGTAATGAATCTTGTGTACTGTAGCTTACCCTCTCTACTGGTGTATTACCGGTACTCTGGACCAGTATTGTCTTGTTTGTACTGGGATATACTACTGATGATAACTGATGATGAGGTGTTGACGTTGCCTCAAAACATGTCTGAAGTAACAAAATCTTAAAAAAATAAATTGAAACTTATAAAAAAAACAAATCTACTTATTGAGGTAACAAGTAAACTGGATGTGTTACCGGTAGTTGAACTTTAGATTGGTTAATTGAGCGTCATAGTAATTTTGAAAGAACTACTAAAAAATGTAAAGTAAACTAAATTTTTCAATTTAAAAGTGAATATTGTTAAAGGACTAAAAGATTAATATTAGATATGCGCTCATTTTATTCACATAGCTTATTAACTCGAATTGTACATTTTTATAGTAACAATTTTATTTTTGGGTTTCGAATATGGATACCGTAACTATTTAATCTAAGTTTGACAATGGGGGTTTATGGATATATATTTTTTCACATGTACTAATTAAGTTAATCACAAATCAAATACCAGTGTCTCTAGTAATTGAATCCTGTTTCAACAGAGGCTAATCAGGTGCTCGAGATTCGATGTTTGTTCATCGACATGCAGGTTAAATTAACCCAGGAGAGTTGTGTTGACTATTGTGGTGTCGGTTTTCGGTTGAGTGACATTTTCAGTCGGTCGATAAGCGAAACTTTTAATTTCCTGTATATATATCTTTGTATAATTTACTCTAGTATTTAGACACCATACGTAGAATAGAGACATTTTATTTTCATGAGATTTAAGGAAATTCAAAAAACAAAAAGGGATCGAGGTTTTACACAGTTAAAAATTATCATGTTGCTCGAAGAAAAATAACGTCGTCGCTAAATACAAGTTGGTGACTTTGTGTAATACCTAGGTATTATTTTTTTTCTTGATAACGCTATGCTAGGTGACAGTTGAACGAGAAACAATGGAGTTTTTATTTTGTAAAAATATAGTGTAGGGTTCGATTCGGTGACGGCAAGTTCAGCTGTCGTAAGCGTAATGTATCTTTTATAGTCGTGTTTCGGCGCGTGTTGGATAGAGATAAGGATAATTTAGTGACCCACCCGCCCCCTGGCCAAAGTAGAGGATTAGAAAGAATAATGATTAAATTGTCATTATTATTAGTGCGTCGCGCAAAGGGCATCGCAGCAGAACCAAAGTGGAACCAAAGTGTGTGCATCCAAGTCGAGTGGCCTTTGCTCGTGATGCTGATGGAGGTTAATTGGCCCTAGTCACAGGAAACAGGTCGTAAATCTGAGAGACTGAAGGTGTGGGGGCGGCAGGTGAAGGTGGGTGGATAGGAAAGGGGTGGTCGAATTTTTTGGGGGGAGTGGGTGGGTTGCAGATGGCCCTTGGCAAGGCATCGCTGGTCAAGCAAAGGAACCGATGCATTGTGCGAACGTGTGCGGAGTGGACGTGGAAAGCGTTGACGCGGGCGACACGAGCCATTATTCGAACTCCACCCCCACCCTATATAGGATATATAGAAAGAGAGAGATAAATCGTAAATGAACGTTTGACTTGGTATGGTTGAAGGTGTCCGCTTTCGTGTACTGTGTGCATACAGTTCAAATTGTACACTCACCTGTTTCCTGTGTTGGGTTATTTATTCCCCCAATTTTTTTCTCCACACGGAACCATGGCAAAATCTATGTTTAGTTAATACAATGTATAGGATGTGTAATAGGATATACGATGTGGAATAGGTCATGTGTTAACGTCGAAACTATTCTATGTGATCGTGACTATTCGATCGTTTTGTTTTGTTAATTAAATAAATACGTTTTCACACTTTAAATTAATTTAAAACAATTGAAACTAAACTATAAACTTTCTGTGGCAGTGTTAAACTTCATAAACACTCGTTACATTTAATTTACGTATGTATGTTTTTTTAACAACATATTACCTCCTATATTTTTTAAGTCATTGCGCTCGTTACTATTGTTAGATTGCTAATTTCTTAAAAATGTCGGTTATTTTCATAAATCAAAAATCAAGAATTAAGTTTTCATAGGCGTTTATTATATAAGTTATTCCAAAAAAAAGTGTATACACTTTGAACGTCAATAAAACATTAAAAAGTGATTTTTAGATCACAATCGGTGAACTTTTCGTGTAACGTTTTATTTTGTTGACAAAATTCGTATTGTCCATCTAGGTTTCTATACATTGATTTTAAATATTTTTTCTTTCTTGAATAGATAGACCTCACGTTTATATAACACACATAGAAACATTATAAACACACATTACGGTTTCTTTTTTTAAAAAATGTAAATACGATTTTATATAAAAAGGAGTCATCTTAAATTTACAATGAAACATTAACACAACACCGAAAATAAATTACTGTAAGCTATGAAGGTAGTTATTTTATATAACTTTATGACTACTTTATGAACCTACGTGGAATTGATTTTCAATATTTACAATACTCTACAATATTTCGAAAAATTGTTACGTACATAATTTACTTATTAATAGCATTAAAAATTGTTGGAGAAATTCGATATTGTAAAAAGAACAAACTGGATAAATGTTTTTATTGCACATAGGCCTACCGTAAAGCTGGCGAAATTGGGTAAAACAGTGTAGACTCACCATGAAAACTTTTTTAATCTATATTTATAAATATATTTATTTGATTCATAAATTTATAAACTTAAATAAATGGTAAAATTATATTTCAACTTAAATCATAAATCCATGACTAGTTTTTTTTTCGGTTTAATTTTAAAACTTTACATTACTGTATGTACATTTTTTAAACTCGTTACACCTGTTAATTCTAAAATCACACTGTAGCTATATTGAGTTAATCACATTAAATTTAAGAAAACCCAACTTTAATGCGATTGGGTATGGAGCTGATTTGTAGTAATGTACAGGGTGATCGTCTTAAGTCGTGCACCATTAATTATTCACTTTTTATATCAGCTATTACATGTAGTGGAGATTATAATTTATTAGTTGACTCTGGATCATCATAATCATCTCCATTATTAAATTTATATGGATAGGTTTTAAATTAAATATTGCAAATAACCATGTTACAAATTAACGTAGGTTATAATAGATTGGTGATTATCAAAATTGGAATAAGTTTTTTAACATTTACTCATTCTCAGTTACAAAAGTTATGGTTCATGCAAAATGTCGTGAAGCATGAATTGTATATAATGTGTATATCACATTATTGTTTAGCTATAGCTAAATGTTAAGTTACTATGGTGTTTCTTTTTTCCACTTACATTATCGTTATATACTGTATATAATGCAATATCAGTTAGTGTTTTTTTTTAAACTACATTTTATGATTTTTTCACCATCAATTTAATTTAATTTACTCCTATGGAGTGGTAATCAAAATTCTATAATTTAGATTGAGTTTAGCACGTTGCGTTGACATTCTTAAGCCCATTTTACACGTCAAATTTTTTCAATCAAATTCAATCTATCCCAACTGATTTTCTGGCAGTTATACACACGTCCGGGCGCATTTTCGTGCTTTTGTTACGTTTCGTTGCTTGACCGAAAGTACGAAAACGCTCCCGGACGTGTGTATGACGTCAAAAAATCAGTTGGGATCTATGAAATTTGATTCAAATAGTTTGACGTGTAAAAAAACCCCTTTACTGTAACCACAACAAATTCTACAAAAACTTCGAAATTTTATACGTATCAATGAGCGATTATTTTTAAACACATGCTTATAATGTTACTCCACTGGAGGCCTATGACCAAGTTATACATTTTATTATGTATTAACAGGTTTATGACTTTGGGTTGTTTTTTTTACGTTAGCGAACCAGTGAGATCTACTAACAGTGTACCTTGTTTATTTCCACTAAAATTCCCTTGCAATTGTTGTTGTGGCTGTTGTTGTGGAAGTTGCTGCTGCTGCTGTTGTTGTTGTTGTTGTTGATGGTGGTGGTGGTGTTGATGTTGTTGTTGTTGATGGTGATGATGATGATGGTGTTGGTGCTGCTGACTATGATGTCCTTTCATTCGTTGATCACCACTCAGCATTTGTTTGCGATGCTGATATCTTGCAGATTGATGATGGTGATGAGCTCGGCTCGATTCCTCCGCCGAGCCTAATTATATAAAAAAAGTTTATCAAATTATAAAACTCTGTGTATATACACATGGTGACCCAAAATTCGCTACTCATTGCCATTCTAAACGTAATTAAGATTTGCCTTAGATAAGCTTTGCAATGGGTAGTGATTTTTTTGGACCACCTTATATATTATTTCCAAAATTTTATATGTAATTAAATATAATTAACCTATGTCACCCCCTTTTCAACAAGCCTTCCATTATAACCTTATTTGCTTGATAACGTATGCTTTTTACTTCACCCCAATCATTTTCAAACCATAGGGTCTATCTATAGTTTGGTAGTAGTACCCTCTCTTCTTTAAGATGACTCCCCTTTTCCAAATTCTAGTGCTAACAAAACTTCAAAAGGAAAAAAAATATATATATGTAGATGTCGTATAAAAAATACATGGAAAAGGGGAACGAGGATAAAAAAAAAGGTAGCGAAAACAATAGTGACACACGCCTCGACACCCCCGCCACCTTGGTGACAATAGGAACAGCGGAGGTCGATGGGGCCAAAAACCTAATTAGGACTACCTGCCGACTAGGTTGGGACAGCTTCTCTCTCGATTAGGTTTTAATCAATAAAAAAGCCATCTTAGGTTCTTGGGAAAGGGAATAAAAAACACGATGACAAGAACTCCATACGCCATTTTTTCTCCACTTTTTTGTGTTAATATAGATGAAGGCTTTTTGCTTTATAAATTTTTTGTCTACCACCCAAGGCGCGACAGCTGCCTTATTATGGGAACTAGAAATTTTTTAGATATACGGAGGAGTCTCTCTCTCTCTCTCTCGTTCTCCCTCGTTCTATTGTCACATAATCTATTCATTAGCATGCACAATAGTCTCTGTTTACTGCTTAAAGAATGAGGAGCGGGGTCCTTTAAAAAATATAGGAGGAACCTGACGTTTTCCAGAGATGGATGGTTGTTAGTGCTTTTGACTTCTTTTTTATGATTTCAGTGAGTGGACAAATAAGATTGGAGATTGTTATCGCGATGTTTTTGTTTTGTGATTGATAAATGTCAATGTCAAATGTCGGCTTCTTTTTTTTTTCGCAAATGGTACCGATAGATATCTTTTTTAATTGAGTCAATTACGGAGAGATTTTGAAATGATAATTCATTCGTGGGATAATAAAGATATTTAATTGAGAAATTTGTTGAATGTGAGGCTATAAAGTATAGTGTACAGGCTAATAAGAAAAACAGCACTGCTTTTTAAAAATGTATTATGTTAAGGTTATAATACATAGCTGAGTTGGTAATGAGTTTTGCGTTTTTATCTCTTCTTTGTCAATAATAAGAGATAGAAACTTATTTGAGTATCTAATTGTCAATGGGTACTCTCAATCATTGCGAATCGTGCGAAAAACATGGTTTCAAGCGAGTCGCGCCAAAACATTGCGAATTCAAGTGCTACTATAGCTTATGAACTGATTCGTTGAAAACGTGCTGCGTGCAAGCGATTCGTGCCAAGAAATAGCGAATACAAATGTTAGCTTGTTTCGTATCGAGTCGTTGAAAACGTACTGAACTCCGCGCGAAAAGCACGTTTTCAAGCGATTCGCTCTAAAACAGCGAATTAAAGTGCTAGTCGCTTGTTTTGAAGCGATTCATTAAAAACGTGCATAGGTAACGGAAGTAACATTAGAACGAATACAATGAAAATAGGTGAACAACACTCACTGTTCCGGCAATATCAGAAATGCGACGTGTCGTCTTTTCCCTGTAAAAAAAACAGAGAAAATAAAAGTCAGTCACACACCATTAGCTTAAATAGTTGATTTTACAAAGAATGTACACAGTACTGTAACCTATATTTAGTAATAGCAGTTTTTTTTAAAGCTTATTGTCGTTATTGTTTGTTTGTTTTTATTATACAGAAGATAAATTTATTGTAAACGTTTTTGGTGCATTTTGAATTAAAAGTGTATTTTTAAAAACGTTTTTTAATATATTTTTGCACTACGGTATTGTATTGTCAATTGTACTCAACTGTTTAGTGTATGGCTCACAGTTGTGATTTAGGCTTGATCACATTTGTAATTTTTTTGAAGCTTGTACGTTTTTTCTATTTGAATCGAATTTCTGAAACGTTCGTTTATAAAATTTAGAATTTATTTCCCAGTCCCTATATGCAAATAAAATCATCGTAACACTACTGCATAAACACATTATTGTGATCGCATAGAAAAACGTTAGTAAATCCATAGAGAAACTGAAATGTACGTTTGAGTCGGCTACTTTAGACATTCTAGACAGGAAGAAGACTAGGTCTCCTATATAGACAAGGTCCTTCCTTTTTCTTCTTCTTTTTCCATTTACTTCTTCACCTGGATTTTTTTTTCATCACCCAGCTGAAGAAAGACGACGACTCGAAGGTGGTTGGATTGACAAAAAAACTTTTTTCTATCTAAGCATTTCTTTCACCTAGGCTAATACACACACCCCCACTTTTCTCTCTCTCTCTCACCTTTTCTTTCATTTTCTTTTTCACCATGAGTTATTTTTCCCTCCGGTGACATCTCACACAAGGGGGTGTTTTTTTTTTGTCGCTCTCTCTCTTAACATCTTTTTTTTTTCATATTCGTGTAAAGTGGGGAAAATTCCACCCCCAATTATCCTTTCATCCGATTTTCCAAAATTCTGGTGAAATTCACGCGCATCTGTTAGTCGGTGACGCCCCCGCACACGTACCAGTCGACTATATAATAAGGCTAGTATAGAAAAAGGAAGTTACGGATGGATAAAGAAATGCCTTAAAAACCTAAAAAAAAAACCTAATACAGGGACCGGTTACTACCGTTAGGATGCACCCGTGCTTAGCTCGTGCGGGGGCGTGAAACATCTGCAATGGGATTCAATACGACTCGCCAAAGGACGCTTTTTTTTTCTACTTTACGCGTTTTTTGTCCCATTTTTTGTTGTATGTGTGAAAAGAACAACATGACTCCCGGTCTATGATTAGGAAGATTCTTCCTTTCAACTAGACATTATTAGCCACCATTTTCATTCGTGTTGGTAGCACTATATATAGGCCTACTCGACAGTGTACTGCTTATTTTTAGACTAGCCTACTTGTGTATCTAATATGAAGTAGAATAAACTAGCTATTTACCCGTCATTATTATACGGGTATTATAGTTTTACTAATAATGTATAGTTAAGTTGTTTCATCATGTTTCATTTACACCGTTATAAGGTATATTCAAATATAGTAACAGCAGTTTTATGTCATGTATGGTATCCCTATGATATTTACTATTGTATTTACGCAGCATAAAAATATATAAATAAATAGACTACGAGCACACTAGTTAAAGTGCGCGCAACGATATTACACTTTATATCCATGGTGTAGAGTACTGCACTGTTACTATCATACACGACGCTGTAATAGCACGAAATTTTTTGTGGTTTAAGATACTATGACTAATTACATTATAGTTTTACAGTTCTCTATATATTACAACCTATAACGTTGATGTCGCTTTCAGATTATGAAATTGCTTTTGCTAATTATTTCCCATATGTAATATTATGTGCTTAAAATTTAATTTAATTTTTCTAAATTGTAATCAATTTTAGATTTGTAACATTTATTGATTCACGTTCTGCTACAGTGCTACAGAGTAGGTTTGCACACCTACTCAGTATATTTATATGACTTTAATTTTGTTACCCTCATCATCGAAAATACTTATTTTTGTTTCAAAAGTATCGGAACGCATAGTATTATTTTCAATAATTATTTTTTAAACTTCTTTTATTTAACTTACTCTGAGGTTAAAATGGTTCAACATCTTTGAGCTTTTTTTGATAGGTTTTCGTCGTTGACCTACAGAGCTAAAATTGTAAACATAGACTGGGGTTGTGGAAAATTTTATTGGATCAAATTTAGACAGATCGATGTCCAGCAAATTCTGAGACCTTGTCACACGAAGGGTCTTTATCCTCAAAAAAGATTTTTGATTACCTTTTTTACAAACTCATCATTACTGAAACAAACACGTACAAATATATTTTTGTCTGAAATGGGTTAAGTGTTCATTTGGATGGATCAGTTTTATAGTCTCAACAATGAATGGCTCCTCACATTTTAAGCTATCACACATTGTTGTACACAAATGCTGTTTCTTTAGTGTGTAATTCACTAAAAACCTTTTATCTTCAGCTTATTACGTGAGCAGCCATTCATTGTTGAGATTATAAAACTGATCCATCCAAATAAACACTCAACCTATTTCAGCCAAAAATATATTTCCACGTGTTTGTTTCAGTAATGACAAGTTTGTAAATATAGTAATCAAAAACTTAGTTTTTTTTAATCACTTGTTATAAATGTTTTAAATGTGCCACTTTTTTTCCGACATCTCTTATAAACTATTTTCATGTCAAGGAAAGGCCAATCTTGTGTACCAACATTACAATAGACACACGTTCTGCTCCCTCTCGACTAGATATATATATATATATACGTACGCTATCCAAATTTAGATCAAGTAACGTATACCTTATTTATATGTCTTTTATTTCAAAATCGGATAGTAAACTGAAGGGAGGATTCTAATCGTTATTTTATCAGAAGTAGTTTGAAAAACATTTTTTTATCAGTTGGGTTTTATCATCAAAACATAGAGGATGAGAGGGTCGTATCGAGTGATGCCGCCATAGGCATTAAAACACTCGGATTTCTCTGTTCACTGCGAATCGTTTGTCCCCATATGACAAGGACCGAGCAAGATGATCTCATCACCACCTCGACGAAACAGCAAAGAGGCCGAGCAACTTTATTGGGTGCCAAGGTCTTTTATTTTGTCTTTTTCCCCCATTCATTCCGGTTTTCTTCTTCTTCTTCGCTTTTTTTATCCTCATTCTTCTAGGATGTCATTGAAAAAGTCTCTCGTAGTAGTAGTGCATACACACTGCCCGTTGCCAGTCCGAGTATCTGATGACTCTTTGTCACTTTTTAGATGGAATAGATGGTCTTCACCAGTTTTTATCACAATCTTTACTATCTCGCTCCCTTATACGCCAAAGGCCAGACGAAGCATTGGGTTTCTTATTCTTAAGAAAATGCTCGAGACAAACTCCCGACGTTTATTTTCATGCTGATTATCGCCTCGATTATCATCTCGAGTTGGAAACGAGATCCGAGAGAATATATAAAAAAAACTGAATGTAAATATATCGAGATGGAGAAATAAGTTTTAATATAAACTGTATTTAGTGATGTGATATTTGGTTATTTGCATCTTTACGTTTTGTCATTCAATCTGCACTAATAAAGGGTACCAGTATGTTTAAAATGTTCATTTACTTTAAAATGGCCATTTAGTTATAGCAGGTTTTCTTAAATTTATACAGTCCTGTATAGTGTAATACTATACAGTACTGTATAAATTTAAGAAACCGTATTATGCATAAGTTATACTGTATATGCTTATACTACATAAACTATGTTATTATAACATGTTATATGAACTTTTTTGTATATGATGATTGATTGAACAGTACAATTGTTCTGAATTCTGATGCTTTAAAGTTTTACTGAAGGGGAGTATGTGTTGCTACACTTGAAGATTCACTTTTATCTGACTACACAGCTACAGGGTGTTCCAAAGGTTACTGCGTAATTGATAAATTTGATGATTTTCAAATCAACTTTATTGCAACAAGTACATTTCTTCTTTTTTATTAAAAATATATTTGTAATGTGGTAGAAATGTTACTATAATTTATATTATTTTTTTATACACCCTCAATTTATGATGGGTGTTCAAGGGTGAAGTTTTTATTGTAACAAAAAGTATCATTGATCATGGGTCTGTAACGAAACAAATTAATAAAAGGCGTAACATCTAACACATTGCAATTAGTACTTATAGTTTATGTATAAATATACTTGTGATGTAATTTAGCCAAAAATCACATTTCACCAAAATTAGTCTCTTGGGACACCCTGTATATATATATAAAAACTAGTTGACACGATGTTGAATTTTCTCGGCGTTCACCTGAGAACATCACTCTTTACTGTCTATTCTGATTTTTTTCTTTCTATTTATTCCTTTGAATTATCCTATTTGAGAAGGATATCCTCGCTGATCCGGAGATGACTAGCGTGTCGATGCTAACCTTCGATGACCTGTCCACTCGAAACCACTTCATTGGCCCACTATTCGTATGCTGACCAGACACTCCGTGTCCACCTTTCTCCCACGCGTCATCCCAATGTCCACTCTCTCGCTCCATACAACACCTCCTAAACAAAACAAAAATAGGGAAGGAATCCACACATTTTCCCACCCAACCCCTTTTCATTGTTTCGTCAGATCGAAGCTTTTGAAGAATCTCTTCCGTTGATCGTAAATTTGTGTTTTTCGAACGATGATACCATCCAACGACGATGGACCATCCGGTTGTCGTAGGTAGTAGAAGTGGTGGTGGCCATGTGGACACTGGTAGTATCCGTCTGGTTTTTCAAAGATAGGTGAAGAATGCTAATGAGTCGGGTCGGGTGTGCTGACAGCTTTTGCCTTTTTGGTCTTTTGTTGTATATTGTTCTGCCTTCCCCAGATTTATTTCGATTCCATTCAATTGCACCTTTTTAACTTTCATGGCCTCCTTCGCATTCACACTTCGGGGAGAGAGAGTTATGTAGGTTTGTACGAGGGGGGAGAAGGGTTATTACTATAGTAGTAGTAGTGGCTATAAGAAGGAAGAGAACAAAGAAACCAGCCAGACGTTATACTCGTAGGTACTATAAAAAAATAGTAGTTGTAGTATAGACTACCTTCCCCTTTTCGAATAAAAAACCAGCGCTGTTCGTGATGATGACTCCATTTGGCTTAATGTCACCACTTAAGAATTGTAACACGTTGTAATAGATAGGGATTCGTTCGTTGTACGATTTAACCTAACCCGAGTGTAGTTCAGAGTTTACAATAAGTAGATGTGGAAACTTGAATTTTTGTTTTTGTTTATTTTAAATGAAGGTTTTTTGTTTATAAATAATTTTATAATAAAAGAAAACTTGATGATTGTCTATGATGAGTACCCATACTCAGTATGCTTATTTATTAATAAGTTGACACTCGTTAATGAAAATTCAGTTAAGTTTATTAAAATCGGTACATTTATTATACTTATACTATATCAAAATAAATTAAAAAGATATCACGGATTTTTTATTTTTATTCATTTCGGATTAATGAAATTTTATATCATAGAACAAGGTTATTGTTTGCTCAACTAAGATTATAACTTTGAAGCGATTTGTCTCAAAACATAGCGAATTCACGTGTGAATAACTTTGCGATTATGTTGTACGGGGTGGTGTTGGACATATTTTTTACTAATTACACCATGTCATTAAACATGGGAAATTATTTCATTTTGGTATTTGGTCATTAATTTCTCGAATAGCTACGTAGGAAAGCAATTCAACCGTTAACTTTAGATTCCGTGAAAAGTGTAGCGTTATATACAATTAACCTGAATTCAATTACATAAAAAGCAACCTTAGAAAAGCAACCATGATTAAAATTCCTCGTTAAAATTGCGAGCCTAAATGTCAGTTGTACGTTTAAGAGAACCATCGCGTTTGGACAATTCCAATTTCGGATTGCACTGCATAAAGAGATCCGCCAATGTTGGGGGTGTGTTTTAGAGTGGGCCTGTATCCGAACATGGAAGGCGTAATGATACCCTCGTCATTTCCAAAGCACGTGCCTGGGTCTTTTGTACCCATTTTTTGATGAGATGCGTTCGAATACTAATAATAGTTTTTAAAAAAAAATCCTTGCGACACACGCACAAAAGACGACGAATTTTCAACGCAATCCATCTCGCTTACGATTTCTATGCGAAAAATCTACCGTTGTACTAGTACTACCTACCTAGTGTACTACTACTATCCATATACCGTTGTAACTGCAAAACGCCATTTTCTCGTTTCTCCCCCCCCCCTCTTTTTATTCTTTTTTTTTAACCAACCCTGTCATTATAGATGGAGGGAATAAAAAAATTGGGGGGAATAAAAAAAGAAAGAATTTTATATCTAAACCCAAAAGGTTGGGGAGAAGGTTGGCAAAGGGGAAACAAATTAACCTACGCTTGAGTGATTGCTGTTTTTAAAAGAACACGGGATAATATTCGAGATTAAAAAACAGCTTTTGGAAACCTCCCTCTAATAAAAAAGTGAAAGCGAGAAGGATTGCTTCCCTCGACTCGGAGGAACTCTCCTCTGCCCCCTCCCCTTTCCTTTTTTTCCATATTATATACCCCGAGCCTGTTTTTCCTCTTGGGGATTACATAGGAAAAATAGTAAAAATTATTGTATACTGTGGAATATATTCCAGACACACTCACGTTACGTAATCTCAATTGTATGTATGGAAAAAGAAATGTCCCGAGGCTTAGGAGTGCGTGTTGTGCGAACACTGTCATTATCACGTCTGTTCGAATTGAATGATTGGATAATGATGAGAGAAATCAAGTTTAAACGTATACACCTCTATGTACAGGATGTATATTATATCTATTACGTGTATACTGTACAAGTGCAACTCTTTTTATACGTTTTATCTAGTTCACTCTTACATTCAAATCTTGTGTTGTATTCAAATCTCGCAATTGATTTTTAAGCGCTTTCTGTATGTCCTAGGTATTTAAAATTTGGTACACAGATCAATCCTGCGTGACAATTGAATCTATCCATTTTTCTTCTAATTTTTAAAGCATTTTTAAAGGGTACTTTTTAAAAAATATTTTTAATCAATATCTATTATTATGAGCGTTAAGGATTCCAAAAAAAATATTAATGCAATTCATACACTGTTTTGATATTTTCTCTTTATTTTTTTTTTTCAATTTTAGTTTTTGTAATGTCAACAAAAGTTTTCAATGGTTTCCAAGAAAAACAGTTTAGCGGATTTTGTATATTATATATAAGTATATATACAGTATAGAAAAAAAGTTTATTCAAAAAGGCGGCTCTTTGTATAAAGATGTGTGTGTGTACGCGTGTATGTAGTTTTGTGTGTATATACTAACCATTGCGTGGTGCCAGATGCATTTTAATGAGACCATAAAACTATCTGCAGGACCTGGCGATGAAACACAACTATCCGCGCATAGTGGCAATCGCTGCGCTTGTTTTTCTTTCAGCACATCTGTGAAAAGCTAAATTAAAGCCTTGTCTATTAGAAACCCCTACCCGCTTTTTTATACTTAAAACTGTACAGGTTATTATACAAGTTGTTGAAATTACGGGTGACTAACAAATGATTTCGATCTGAAACATGAGATTCTCAATTTTGAAGTTTGACAAGTTTTTGTTTGAATTGACTGAAGCTTAACAAGTTTTAATCTTGACAGATTTCGTCTTTTCTTGATTATAATTTGTATATTATTATTATTAAGTACGGCGCGGTATAGCTCGACGTACGCAATTTTTTGAAAAATGTAATGTTACAAAATTTTTGTTCTGTTAAGTTATACGTGTTAATATGAAACGCGTTAAACTGGACCCGGATGAATCAAATGTATATAAGGTATAACAAGTTTCACTTGCAAATATAGTTGTGTACTCTTGTTATTCATATTTTTAATTATAATATTGACCTCAAAAGACTATAGTTTTAGCTAAGATAAACTATTATTTTATAATATTGTATCTAATATCATAAAATAATATTATTTTATCAGGTGCTAGTTCACTTTGTGCATTTGATTGGCAAGATAACTGTTTCAATCTTTCGTAGGACCAACAGTCCACGTTTCAAATAATTCTTGTACTTCTGCACTTGCCATTGAGTATACTGTATATCCGAAATTTGGTCGAAATTTGTTCACTGGAACTTTGAGTTATCGATCTGACAAAAGTGCCAAATTTAACAAATGGCCGAATAGCTGAAGCCTAAGTCTCCACTTGGCTTTATTCTGCTCAGACAAATAATGTGAATATAGTATGAATTGTATTTCAATTAATTTATGCATTCTTAGGATAAATTAAAACAGTGTGTACAAACGTTTTTCTTATTGGACTCTCATAGCAGTTACTTGTTAGGCGTCAACTTTTGTATCTTTAAAATGATTTAATGTTTTGATTTAGTCGTGTGTTTAGGTATGATTTCAAATGGTAATTTAATTTATTTCAGTCTTGTTCGCTCATTGTTTGTCAACGCGACAATACATTACAACTTATTCAACGACACTTCCGTGTCTTTTTTGGTCGCTTTCAAATTAAGTCGTACATCGTGTTTAATTTATGTTTCTAATAGGACGGTGAAAGGCGATGAATTTCGAATGCGATCAACATCTGTAGTGTATCTAAGTCTCGCGCCCAAGTTGTAACAGCATAAAAGGCAATGACCCTTTCTGCTAGTCGTATATTGTTTTGCCATGTTTTCCTTTTATCCCAATTTGATAGCGAAAAACCCCTTTTCCGGTTTTTACACACTGCTCAGGTGCCAACGTCTTTTACGTGGAACCGTAGGTCGTAATTCACGTTTCGGCTAATTTATTGTTTTAGAACACGAATTGAGGTTCTGAGAGAGGGAGGGTGAAGGTACAACCGGTGGTCTCAAAGGATTTAATAAAGGGGGGACAATTAAATAGGAGCATCTGTAAATGGACGTCGTGTGTCCACCAACAGTGGACTTTATAGTATTATTTTCGCTGTAATAATGACGTGTAGTAAGGAATACGATTGCAATGGCTAACTGTGACGAATGCTTTCACGCTCGGTGATGCGCAGCAGCGGTTGCTGCCCAAGGGTCACTTCGTTGGTCACGTGACGCGTTTTGCGCCTTTTAGTACGACTCGCACGTCCGGTCAGAGGTTGTTGTATAGCGCATTAATTCAAAACGGTACCGTATTTTTTTTTGGTAACCGTTGATGAATTTTCACACCGAAGTGATTAACTAAACGAGTTGAAGCGAATTAGTAATTAAAATTGCACACAAAGTTTGAAAGTTTGTGATTTATGATCATTGCGACTTATAGGACAGGTATATTAAATATTTGGTAAACCAATTATTTTATTTTTTAAATATACTACTGCATAGCAAATTGCGTTACATCGCGTTCATTTTTCACACTCAGTTGTACGTTCTTCAACATACACGAAATTTCGTTAACTATGCAAAATTATTATCTAATTTGTTTTTAACATAATATTTGTAAAGAATTGTAAAAATAGTTCAAATATTTTTTAAAATTTTTGATATTGAAACCTTACAATATTTGTAATACAAATTATCACATTTTTATGTATAACGAATTGTATAAAAAATTCATGCATTGTACCAATTTATATACATTTTGCATAATACATGAAATTTCGTTCATTTCTGAAAACAAAATTGATCACTTTAATCGTTTTCATAAAATAAATAAATTGCGATACCAAGAAATATACAAATATCCCCATTTGTACACATAAATGTATAAAACGTGTGTAAATTCTATACGTCAAGGTATCATGCATGGGGGCTTATTGGAGTTAATAGGATAATGTGCACGCCTTATGTTGAGCTCAGAGAGTGCGTGCGTGCGTGCGATACCCTTAAATCATTAACAACATTCATCACCTTTTTTTAGGGGTATACTTTGTCAGCACTTTTTATCATACATCATTAGCTTCACAATGGTTATAACTTTTTTTTTAACCAAAGAAAATGCCACAGTGGTTCACTCCTTCAAGCTCTTCACCTCCATACCGTCCAACATTCACCTTTTGTCTTAATTAACATATATATAAAAAAAATATTTTTTTTTTATATTCGGCATAAGCCTATACAGCTTCCATGTAATTTCTTAACCCACAAAATTGAGAAGGGGTTCAGGTTTTTAGGGGCGGGCAGCTGTTCGGCCCCTGATGTCGTTTTGCTAGCCCCGTTTTTTTTTGTCCGTGTGAGAATAAAAAAAAAATTCACAATGACATGTCCATTTTTTACTTCAATGGCAACCATGACAGGACTCTGTCGCCTCCTGTTTCAGGTGGTTTAGGCCTTTTTTTTATCGTGCCCTTTGCCCACAGTCATCAGCTTACAGGCGTCTGCACCCTTTAGTTTTATGCTTTGACTAAAAATAATGAACGACAATGGTCCAGTGTGTGGACAATATTGTCTTTCAAACACGCGTGATATATGAAAGCCAAAATAATGAGGTATTGTTTTATTTATTTAAAAGATTTTTTTTCGTGGTGTTGGTCACCGAATTTTTCTCATGGGGTCTGGTTTTGTTTTAATTGATATATTTTTCATTGTTCAGTAGTTGCTTTGAATTGATGGATGTACTGTAATATCTAGTGTGTAAGCCGTACAATGCATCATCATAAGAAACCACGTGATTGAAATGTAGTTCACACACTTCAGTGAATTGAAAAAGTTCAAATCGTATCAATATTTTGACACTATAAATTTAGTGTATAGTATAATTTCAGATTTTTAAACCAGTTTTCGTCATGATGATACAATGCTGTTGTTGATCAGCTAGAAATGACAGTCATTGATGAAAAATTATATATAATAGAAAAATAATGAAATCAGACACAATGTCAGTTGGATTTTTTCTTTTTGAAAACAAAACTTTAATACACTTCAGACAGACACAAAAGGAAAATAATAATTAAATTAAAAATCAAAATGCACATGAAACAAAAATGTACGAAACACATATTCAACCTATTCAGTCGTATTTTGTATTTTTATATATATATATATATAATTTTTAAATTAAATATTACAATGCATATTCGAACTGTAAGTTACACTAAGACTCGTAGACTGAATAGGTTCAAGTTTTAAAAGAAAAGTACACGATAGAAATCATAAAGAAATAAAATGCACATTCCATACATATACTTTTGAAAATATTTCTTAGCAAGCATTTTTTTTTATATACTGTATTTAAAAACGAAAAAACTTGTCAGCAAAGAAAAAACACATTTCTACAACACTTTTCTAGCATCATCTGACACTACTTTTCTCACCATCACGAACTACTCTAATAATATTTTGTAAAAATAAAATTGAAAACCTCAAAAAAAATCAGGATATTGTTGTCCACATGCAATATTGTTTTTGTTTTCACTCAAAATTGAGTCGAGATAAAAATCAAAACATACAGAACAAATAATGAAGTACTGGCGCCTTGTAGGAGGATGATGAACGTGGGGGCAGTGTCATAGTTGGTTGTTTTTTTTTTTATAATAGACATTTATATATAATAATAATAATAATAATTACTTTTTTTAGAATTTTTTTCTTGGTGTTAAGTTTAATTTTTACATGTTGGCCGAGATGGTGGTGGGCTGAGAGTCATGTGACCTAGGAACGACTAGGCGATGATGATGGAGATGATGGGCCCCATGATGATGGGCTCCTACGACACCTGAGGGGGGAGCCATGCACGCGCTTGACACTGCTGGGTAGCGACATAAACGCGACCTCACCTCCACCTCGGCCTCGGCCTGGCGTTCCTGTTGCGCCCTGTAGGCTCGCTGTTTCTCCTCGAACTCGCGCAACCTCTGGTTGTAACGGTCGATTTGCTCCCGAAGAATATTGTCCTCGACCTAGACAAATACAACAACAACAACAACGATAAATAGACGTACGTTATAATCGATAGCTTTTCATTTATGCGGAAAAAAAATTAAGGGCCTGGTTTAGAAAGGTGTTAAGTGACGTTTTTACAATTTCGCGTTTAAAGATCTGACCTTGTCTTGCTATCTATGGGCTATTTCAAACTTTTTACATTAATATCTTTGCGCATATTGTTGTTTTGCTCAGAGTTATGTGTTAGAAAGGTAGAATTGCACCAAACACATTCGAAAAAGCTTTTAGGACAATTGTTAGAAAAATGTTACTTAGCACCCTCTCACCCTAAGCCCGTCAAATAAAAGCTTCATGGTAAAATCTTGAGGAACACTACTCTGTAAAAAGAGGCTCGCAAATAGTCACTTTAATGAGGGTTTGAAGTTGCAGTTATGTAGTATACTCCCATGAAGCACCAAGATGAAATGGTTTAATCAACAGTAGATGAGATACCATCCAGAAACTCCAAACTCAGATTCATCCAAGTGACGAGTTACGAGCCCCAGAATACTTGATACGTGACTTTTATCCCATATCGTAACTCGTCGTTTCAATGGTTTAAAGTTTTTGAGTATTTTTATCTTTGGTGAATACGAATTTTTCTCGATGTTCTTTGAAATGAATTGAAACAAAAGAGACGCACATTTCTACAATTTTCATCGCTTCGAAGAAACGAGTTATGGGCATAAAATACTGCTAGTAGCTAAAAGTGATTTGTGTCTTACCTGAGCTCGTTCCTCGTCATATTCGAGGCAACCGACACCGTCTAAACGTTCTAAGTCCAGCCAACCTCTCCACCTGACGCAAACCCCATTCATTATGAAACCGGATTTGATATGAACCTACAAAAATATATAAAATACAATTAATAAAACACTTAATTAAGTAACTTCATTCACCTCTTTATTTTTTAATTTTAAATTTTGGTTGAAGTTGAACCATTACTAAACAACACTTAAAAAGTTTTACGTATCCAACAGTTTCAGGTTTCAAAGTACGGTACTAAAACGCAACTAAGTTGTTCATGGTGCTTTTATGGTTTTAAATACTGCATAGAGATAGATGATTCTCGTTTCATTTTACACCTCCAAGTTCTTCAACCCATTTCGGCTAAATGGAATTCGTGAGTAGCAAAATCCTCATCAAACTGAGGAGATTTTTATTATTACACAAAGGTGAGATTTCTCATTAAATTTTTATAGAAACTTTGACGTTAAATTTGTTGATGATGATTTCCTGACTTATTTTCGTGAAGGTTGCCAACTGTTCAAATATGGGCGACCAAAAAAAAAACGGTACATTGAAATTCAAGTGTCAACGTTGCTCATCTTCATTCATGATGATATGTTGACTGATCTCCAATTTTTTTTTAGACCTCCATGAAAGGGGTAGGGTCTTATGAGAAGTGAGGGTGGGTTTGTTTCCCCTCGTATAACACGGATTGTGACTTTTATCTCCACGAAAGAAAAACGTTTTTTATTAGCAAAAAAAAATTGCTGATTATTTATTCATGTTTGGGCGCTGTATTTACATCTTCTCACTTAACATATGGGCTCTCAAACGTTCTGTTTAAAAACAAAAAAAAATATGTATAGTTCATTTTTGTGTATCGTCCACCTCCCCTTTATGATATAAGGGTCAATAAAGGCTTTGTTCGTAGCGCTATACACAGGATGATACTCGTTTGCTTGTATGCATGCTCAGCAAGGATCAACACTAAGAATGCACTCTTCACGTACAAGATATTATGTTAATGAGGTTGTTGATGGCAAACCTGCACAGATGTTGCTTTCACTATTCCAACTAAATAGTTTTGTTGACACTTGAACAAAAAATATTTTACACATTTTCTAAACTAAAAATACAAACATTTTAAAAAACATCTGTGAAGTTACTAAAATTAATGTAGGTCGTGAGGAAACTGGTTAATTTGTCGTCTCTGTCATTGATGATGAAGTGGTTGCCTGTGCCGTTAGGATTTAGTTGGTCGTAGGAAAATATAATTATCTTGTATAGAATATAATTATCTGGTAAATAGATTTAGGAGAATATCGCGTGTCGACCTGGGTGGTACCTTCTGCCGAACTGCGGGACACGAGTCGCGCAGTTTGAACTCTCGTCTATTATCTTGATGACAACACACCTCCCTCGTTGATAGCCTAACATTAGAACGACGTCCCCCCACTTCTCTATCAACTTCATCTTGATTTTTACATATTTCTTCGATACCATCGCGACATTTATTTTTTTTGTATTGAAAGAAAATAGTCCTTCCATCGTTCCCATTCGCACAATTTGACTTCTGTATTTTTTATCGTTAATATCGCAATTCGCAATGTTAAGTCTTTTAATTTGACAGGTTGACGGTATGAATTTGTACGCATATAAAAAAATTCAATAAAGTGAGTTTTTTGTTTCATGATCTACGATCATGATTGAGTTTTAGATAGTAGAGTGTATGCGTGTGGGAAGGGGATGGGTCGTGAAATGTGATAAACAAGGAGGACCTCTCTAAAATCATGTTGAAGGAGAGATCTATCGGGCGGGATCAGATGGCAGACACATGACGACAACAACAAGGGCTGATTATTCACGCCTTCATGCACCGTTGACAAGCCCTTTTACAACACCGGCAAATGTTGTCGCCTTTGAACAACAACAACGAACAAAAATTTTTAAGTTACAAAAAACAGTACAACAGTAGTATATAGTGCTTGTCCATCACGCTTTTTATCGACGAAATCTCTGTTTTTTTCCTCCCCTAATTCGCTCTCAACTATCCCTACTCGCAAAGTGTGCGATCTACCCCCCCCCCTTAACATTCGTTTTGTTGGAAGCCATTTTTTTTGGCTTCCATCTCGATATCTTTCCACTCGGAATCACTTAACCGTGTTGATGGTCGATCCCGGTGCCTAAACTATCTCTGGAGATTTCCCTTTAAGAATCCATACCCAGTGTCCCTCGAGGGGGTTACTTTTACTCAGGGTGTGGCTGAAAGAAAAAGTCTACCCCTCCTCTTCGCTTTTTATTTTTCTTCTTCAGAGAGGTTCGACTTGATCATCCGAACAGTACAGATCGCAATCGATATTTTCTTCCACTCCTCCTCTTCTCTTTTACCAGGCTCGAAGGGCGAAATAACACTGTTCAATCTGGCATGAGCAACTTGAGAGAGGGTCCTTTTTTTATATTATTATTATCGTTATCTGGTGGCAGGTGAATTACCCCTTCTGCAAAGAAGGGATTACTAAACCCTCACAAAAGGAAGCGTTCACTATATTATAATGCGTTGTTTACATTTGAGGTGTTTTGCGGACTATTGATGCTTCTTACTAACTGACAACTTGAACGGTGATGCGCTTTTAGTTGCTCGAGTAAAACCATAACTTCGTTTCACAAAAAAAAACCGGTTTTTTTTGTGAAAATATCAAAATTGAAATAATCTAAATGTAGGTTAAGATGAAAAGGTTTTTCAAGTTGGCACATTTTTTTGTGAAAAATGCACTTGGAAGTTGGTTTTTGTTTTTTGGCAAAATTAGTAATTGTAAAAAATGAATTTTAGAAACTTAATTTTGGAAAAATAAAAAACTTTTTTTGGTGATTGTTGCCATTTATTTTATAAAAACTGAACATGTTTCAAAGCACTGGGCTTCATCCTCGGCAAAATTGTGAAGTTGGAATAACAAAAATTGAGAGTTTGGTTAAAAATATCAACAGTTAGCTATTGATAAAAAACATGTTCAGTTTTCATAAAATAAATGGCAACAATCACCAAAAGAAACGTTTTATTGTTTCTAAAATTTATTTTTACTAAATGTAGATGTTTTGCATATTATTGATGCTTTCTCTAACTGACAACATGAACAGTGATACGATTTTAATTGGTCGGTAAATTATAACTTATAAACCATAATTGCTTATTTTTACGAAATAAACTAAGTTTTTTGTTTGACAACAATATTGAAATCAACATATTCAAAATTTATAAATTCTAAATATAAATCTTTATGACTACAATTGAAGGGCCTGTTGTAAAAGGGTTTTAAGTAACATTTTTTGTCAAAAATGACTTAAAACCATTTTCGAATCTGTTAGGAGCAATTCTACTGTACTTCCCTAACGCCTAATTTCGAGTAAAACGACAATAGGTGTAAAGATATTAGTGCAAGAAGTGTGAAGTGACCTAATCTGAACAACGAGGCGAGTTCAGATCTTTAAACGCGTTTTCTTCGAAAATTGTAAAACTGTTACTCAACACCTTTTTACACCAGCACCAGGTCTTTCAATGGTACTTAGGAGTTATAGAAAAAATAAAATGGAGGTTTAATTTCCATCTTTTTAGCATAAATATAAGGTTATCTTTTGTTAGGATTATTTCACCAATTGATTTGAAATTTAAATCATTTCACAGCTAGGGGTGTGTTTAAATATAAAAAAAAATTCGAAACGTGATCATGGGAACAGGTGCTGGAGGGTTTAACCTATCTGATGCCTCGAAGTACTGTTTTGTGAAAGGAGAGAATTTGAGATTAGATCTTACGCAGAACTTGTGAGGATGATAAAAAAGAACGTGGCAGAATGTATGTTACCAAAAAAAAAGGTGAAGAAAAGGCGGATTTTTATCACCGGGTGCCTGATAAGAACCACTCCCTGCTGTTTGACGCTAAAGCAGCAGCACAATTATATTTTAAACTTGTTGATTACACCTAAAACTCATCGCTAGCTTAAACCCAATCATCGAGATGAATGACATTTTGCAGATCCTCGACATATTTCTTGCTGTAATACTAGTTTATATTCATATATTCAAATAGCCAGAATTCATTTTATTTTTATTTTTTTTGCTTTCAACATGAAAGTAAGTTGAGTTTATTAAGGTAATTTTTTTTTGTAAAACTATATATAATATGCAGAATGTTTTATTATTAGGGGTATGGTGTTGGTTCTGTATATGAGATTATGAGAACTTAAGTGGTGTATCGTGAGGTAATTTTTTAAACTTTATTTTTATTTTTATTTTGATGAACAAGATTAGATTGCTCGAGGCAGAAGCTGCTGTCATCTTTATTTTAATTTAATTTTACATTTTGTTATCGAAACGAGGATCCTTTTGAAACGTTAAATAAAGATGATGAAGTGGGTTTTAGAGTAGTACAAAATAGCATAAAACGATAGAATATAATAGAGAAGACTTTTTTAAAATACGCTTTTTAGGAATGAGTAAATAAATATACATACCGTATGTAGCCTATAAAGGGTGTTAAAAATGTATCATTTCATCTTTACATTTTTAATAAAAAGTGAATGTGATAATCGGACCTCCTTGTATGTCCTTTTCACTATATATATTCTATATACAGACAGTGCAAAAGAGAGGCCTCATGAGGAAATTATACACGACACACATCCACTAGGAATATTTTTATGTAATATAGTGGAATTTGGTTATTGTGATCAGTGATTTTTGATAACAATAGCTGGCTAATAACATTAAACGATGGAGATAAAACATTAAACAGTGTGCTGGGCCGATTGGTAGGCTAATAATAACAATAACCGATCGATAAGTTGGTAATAAGTTTTAAACAAACCTTTTTGCAAATGTTAACATAATCCGTGATTATAATAACCGGGTTCCACTGTATATTTCAAATTAGTTTATCAGATACAACACATAGGGGCTATACTCTGAAAAATATAACGAATCAAAAGAAAATTATAGTGTTAAATTCGTGTCTTACGGGGCCTGACGTTTGGGACACCCTGTATATATATAAAATAGTTGGAGTGACCCCAAGTATATCATTATCCAGCTATAGCATTCTCATTGCACAGCAGGCTACGAGGGAAGAAAAATCGAGTCAATGCTGTTGTTTATTAGAATGTCGATGAGAGCACCACTCGTCGTGTTCAATCTGTATTTTTGAGGGGACAAGTACTGTATAGAGAGAACGACACAAGAGTGAGTTCTGGCTTTCTAGCTCCACCATTCGAAAAATTCACCATTTTTTTCTCCTCTTCTTTTTTTTAACCCCCCCCCCTCCCGACTGTTCTTCTATTCCCCCCCGACTGTACCTAGTACACATGGTCGTCAGTCTGTCGTCTGCTCCTTTTAGGACTAAAAGCGAAGTGGGTCCTATTGTGCTCTCATCAACGAAGGAGGAGTAGGGGAAAAAGAACTCGAGTTTGTTAGAGAGGAGGAGTAGGAGTAGTTTAGGAGTAGCGTGGGTGCAGAAGCAGAAGGACGAGAACATTTTTGAGAGGTCTCTACGTGCATCTAGATTCTTTTTGGGGAGCTCTTACTTTGTGTCCCTAGTTTGTCATTTGTCCAAACCGGTTACCAAGAATCGTAGAACAGGTGCTGTTATTCCGATGTCGATGCATTAAGATTGGTTTATGATTGATAGTGTTAGCGTACATGAATATCCAACTTGTCTACAATTAGGTCGAGTTGTGCTTTATACCGTACTAGTTAAGCTACCGGTCAGTACTAGTTATGCTAGTGAAAATGGTGTATTCTAAGGGTATAAATTTTATGTTAGTGTGAAGTTGTAGGTAAGAGTAAAGTCTTAGTTCTTAGATAATAGTGTACGGTACTTTATGCTCACAGTGGAGAGTTTCCATACAAATCAACTCGAATATAAAAGTGATTTTAAAAAAATGAGGTTACCATTTCAGAAAAGTGGATCCACTTGACATGTCGACAGAACGAGACAAAATAGAAAATTGCACAAAAGCGAAAGGAATCGCACAAAAGCTGGTTTTATTCTGTATTTTTGGGGAGAAAAGCAATAGAATTTCTGGAGTTGTCTCGTAAAATGCGGGTACCCACTCAAAAAATATTTTTTTTAGCAGATAGTCGAATTTTGTGAGAAAACAAGGGAAAACACTAAATTCCCTAACATGGGAAAAAAAACTTTTCCCAATTTTTTTTTTGTGAATCATTTAAATCATTTTACATTTTATTGTCAAACATAACCCTGTTATAGGTTATTTCAAACATTGAATATGCATTAACCCTATTATTAAAAAATTTGCTCGTTATTCATTCGATTCATGGACGTTGTATAGTAATAAGTAAGATAGTGATGTTTAAATGGATGACAATGACAGGATAAAAGAGTCACCAGGGGTTTCCATTGAAATGTGATGCAACTCGACAAACTTGTGCCTTTCGCTATGGGAAAAAGTGCCTTCGTTAGGGAACGCTAGACTAGCCTTGGACACACGAGCACTTATTGTCAAGTAGGCCCACCTCATACACTACAGTTGGATCTTTCTATAGCTCGATGACTTCAGCATCTGTGGCTACGAATAAATGTCGAAAAATCATACAGTTCGCTTAATTAAACGCTCGTGAAAGGAGAACGACATTCCTATCCGCTCTGTGCATCACTGATTTTCGATAAACACGACTTCACTTGGACAATATTTTTTTATTATTATTCTTTTATAGTTCAATATCCGTACCGTACTTGTCATTGACATGGATATACTGTAGATTTTACAGTGTAGAAGTAGTGCTTTATCCAAGCTCATTTTTTGAAGAAAACATTTTTTTCTTTGAAATTACTGAAAACTATATTTGAATATTTGAACATTTTCTGTATTTTTATACAACCATAGCTTTTTAATATGACGTACAGTATATTTGTATTTTTATGGATATAAAAGTACAGTACTTATCCATTAAATTTAAGCTTATATTTGGAAACAAATGTTTTTAAAGTAACGCTATTTCAATTTTTCCGGTTGAAAAAATGAATTCATTTTACTTTCTTTTATTAAGAAAGTATACTTTAAACTACGTTTAAATTTAGGCTTAAATGTAGGCTAATTTGTTTGTTTTTTTGAGAATATTTTATACTAACCTAAACTATTTTATACAAGATGTGCTAATTTGCCAAAAGAGGCTAGGATACATTGCCTGGATTCTATACATGCAACATGTTTCTTGCATGTTTATATGTGTCTAAAATTTTTAAAAAAATTATAAATTTTAAAAATATAGTATTCTTTCTATACTAGTATCAAAGTAACAGGGCTAGGCTAGTTTACTTATAATTTTATAATATATTCTGTGGTTGTTGAATTTTCAATATTTTTTTTGTGGAGATAAATTATCGAAAACCGATTAAAATTCATTACATGAAACGGTGGTGAGTCTAAATTAGAGAGGGCGAGAAAAGTTTATTGTTTGATGCCTAAAGGAATTAACAATGTTATCAGTTGGATTTGATCTTTCTTCAAAGATTTAATTTCACAAGTTTCCCTTTAATTTATTAACTTTATCAGTGATAAGAACTTGGAGAGTTATTTATAAGACGTTTGATCTTCAACCTCCAAAAACAAAAATATTTTGTTTTAAAAAAGAGAAAAGTTATGTAGTATTTTTTTTAATATGCCATATGTAAAAAAAAAATAATAATAATGTTAAAATGATGGGGTGAAAGTTACACCTTAGAAAAATAGGATATTTGATCCGTCAATTTCTATCAGGTGCATTAGGTGTGAAAATGAAGCAAACACCGTCATAAATCAGACGTAAATTAGGAGTTAGGGCTTTTCGAAATGGAAGCCCCACTAACCATTAATTGCATCCTGATTGGCGGGCGGGAGTTTCATCTTGACACAAATTTGCGGTTATTCGATGTATACACTTTTTTTATTACTATACTTTTTTTTTCTTTCTATGAAGTATTATTATTATGACTGCATGCCATGCTTATTTTCTTCTCAAGAAACACGATAGAATTCTCACACCGAGAAACTAAGCTTTGTTCCGAGTTGGTTTTTTGTACTCGTCGGGAAATACTATATACCTTAATAGTGTTGTTTTTTCTTGTTGTTGAGCGACCAAAAAATTGAACGAAGTTGTAGTTAACGTATAATTTTCGAGTTTGCGTTTTTGACAGAAATTTATCAAATTATTCGATACATGAAAAGTGAGGTGCGATTTTTTATTATGTGCGTGTTTGGTGAGAAGTAGGTTTTCGGTTTAATTTTTTGTCGAAAAAATCGAGTTTAATTTGGTAGTAGTCATAAAGTATATCACGTTTAACTAATTAATTTTTTTTTAATATGCATTTTTTTTGTGGTTTTTGTTGTTTTCGTTTAGTGGTAGATTTATGAAACTCGAAATGTAAATAACTTATACAACAAGTTGTAATTGAAGGTTGTAACACGTTTACGTGAAGGTAGTTTAGTACTATAATTCATTATTGTAACAAGAACTAAGTATACTTGAACCGATACTTTATTACTAATTTTTTATTAAAACCGAAAAGCTAAAAATGTTTTACGTCAAAATAGATTAAATCGATTATTTATAAGAAATATTTCCCAAAAAAAAAGTAAGATGTTAAAAAACGACCCGGATTTTGTTGGATGTTGACAAATTTTGTGCTTTTTGCGACAAACATAATCCAGTTCGAATTTAAAACTCATGTTGCGTGTAGACGAATGAATTAGAATGTCTATGAACTTATGTTTTAAAGTAGAATTACATAAATTCTTAATTTTATGTACTGTACATTGTACAACAGGATTCCTGTACGGGGTGATGTTTTTATAGGCTAAATAGGTTGACTTTTCAATTAGATTCCAAATTTCAGCCACTCAATGACACCTATACAACACACTATAAAAGATTCCTTTAAGTCATGGGAGTAGGCTTACTTATTATAAATGTGCGAGACTAGGGATGCGTATCAAAAGACCGGAAACGGTAAAGAACTCTTCAAATCTCAGCTTGAGCTCGTGACTTCCGTTTTTTTTTTCTTTTATATACATAACTTTTTTTTTTCCACACCTTTTTATTATTATTCTGTTCAAATCTTATTTCATCCATGGATACGCAGGGAGCCATTGCATGAAGATATTATTACCTTACAATTTTTCAATGGTAAAAAAGAAAGTTCATAATACCCTTGAGACAACCAGGTGTGAACGCACTGTACAGTATATTTTCTTTAAATAAAAACAAAGTTAATTTAAAACGTCACAAGATTTATATACAGTATATACAGTGTATGCAGTATATATATATACTATTATACTGTGTAATCAAACATATAGGCTACTGTGTAATCAAATAACTATTAAACATTGTAATGTCATATTTCTTTTGTTTCACCTTGTACAAAAAATTTTCAATGAAGTACACTACAGGTTACTAAAGTCTATTGTACAGTATAACGGTCGCGTGCGTGAAGTGCAAATTTCCGCAATTAACCTTTACTTAATTTGACCCCCTCCATTTTTTTTTTTATGTTACGACTGAGTTATTTTTTCCGCATCCCGGAAAATAGGGAGTGAGATGGGAAAGTTTTTGTCCCGTTGCGAATAATAAAGTCAAACTGAAATGTCACCTGAATGAATTACTCGAGCGAAAAGGTCAGGCGTGATTTCCGTTAAAAGAGCAAACAAGGTTATGCGTTCAGTTTTGTATTGTTTATATATATAGAGAGAGAGAGAGAGGGGTAGTAGTGTATAATAAACAATCGATGGTTAGTGTTGTTGTATAGTTTCTCCCCCTCTCTGTATAGATTGTTTTTGTTTTGTTTTTGGAGTAGTGTGAAAGGTGGGTTTCAAACAAAGGTCCTTTAGTAGGTTGAATGTTATTGGACTCGAATGATTTCCGTTGTCGTCGAAAACAATTATACGAGGGTGGAGGGTTAAATATGAAGGGGACAATTGATTATCGATGTAATTATACGCTTTATTCTTTGTTGCTGTTATGTTGTGAGCGGCACTCTTAATAAAGCCCCGGTAGCAGGTTGTTTCAACACGTTGTCACCTGTTTAAGCCTTACAAGTTCATGTCAACTATAGATCCTATAGGATAGGTTGGTCCTATGGAGAGATTGTTGATCTCTTCATAGGAATAAATCCTTGAAATTAAGCTATAAATGTATTTCAATGACATTTTATATGCCGGTAAAGTAGGCCTATACTTGAAAAAGCAGTAAAATATAGTGCGACAAATGACTATAGTTGGCTTGGGAAAGTACATGTGTATCGTGTATTCATATTTAACGTGTTTTGTTGTGAATTATTTTTATTTGTTAATACAGTACCGGTATATACTGGATTGTACAGTACGGTATGCCACCGTACGACACGTTTATCCATTTTTAGTTAAAGTAATATTTTTTACTTATAAATGAGTTCAACAAATTTAGTGCTATAGTACAGAGAAATTCGGTTATTGTGATCATTTTGGGACTAGTGCTTTTCGATGAAAACATTAAACGATAGAAATAAAACATCATTGTCTTGGGACCGGCTGATAATGATAACAATAACCGGATTACTGACATTATCTGTGATTATAATAACCAGATTCCACTGTCTTTACAGATGTAAAGATAATTTTCTGATTTTTGTCGTATATCAAGAGAAAATCTCCAAGCGAGACAGACTGTATTAGAATGATTTTGGGGGTGGGGGATTGGTATTATGGGTATTTAGTGAAAGTCAAATGTCCATATACCAAGTGGGTTCTGCGTTATATAGTTTACAAATGGAGGGACGTTTTTTGTGTGACTGACTTCGGTCCACCAAGCAAAGCAGACGTGCGTGACAGTGACAACCAATGGCAGAGGAGACCGTAGGAGAAAATCGATGAGTGTCATCGACGGTGCAAGTGGCACGAGACAAGAACACCAGACTCTTCTTTTTCTCTATTATTACCTTCTTACTTTTTCCTTCCCTTTTTATCTTTCCTTTCTTTTCCTCCACCCCCCACCCCATCCCTGGGTATTTTTTTTCTCGTTTTTCCTTCTCATTTTCCGTCTGCTTTCTGTTTCTTTTTCTCCATACTGACAATGTCAACGATTCCTCTTCTTCTTCTTCGTTTCCCTCCCATGATGTCTTGAAAAACATGGCAGCTGTTTGGCGAAGAGAATCGAGGAGCCAAGTAGTCGCTGTTCTTCCTCAATTATTAACGAGCATCACGTTAAAAACGACTTATTCTTTGTTTTATTATTAGCTGTGATTTACGACGATACGGGAGTTGGTGTTGTTTTTCTTTGATTTTTTTTTTTGGTTCTTAGCAAATACAATTTCTTATCGTTCCCAATTACCAAGAACAACATAAAACTAGGTTACTTTAGCTTAATACTTTGCCAAATGTCTCACACGTTCCATGTCATAAAATGACTACCTGCGTAGTTTACACACGTCTTTGTAGTTTTTCAAACAAAAAAATAACCCAAGAGGGGGTTGCTGGTAATGGCAACCGCGCATGCTCAGTAATAAAGTCAACTTATTCATGACTAGGCCCTTGGATTATTATTAAAGTTATTAATTTTAATGCTTCAACTTTCTCCTTTAGTGTGTGTGGCGTTTATTTTTCCTCTTCTTCTTCCCCTTTGACAATTTTGCGCCGTTAACGTGATTTATTCAAGCGACAATGAGGAATTTCACAATAAATTCTTCAAAAGCCCTATAGGCTTTTCCCCAACATAATTTTCAACTCGGGACTAAAACATGAGAAGTGGAGGGGACTGTCTCGTCGTCAAAAATTCTCTCCATAGCCATTGGCTCGAAAAAATTTCATCTCACGATTTTTCTATCGATTTTTCTTTCCTTGTCTTCTTCCTCCTCTTCGTCTTTTATCCCCCTATCTGATTGTGTAGTGCGCTTTTCGACTGCTGTGCGCAAGGTTATCGATTTTTATTCTCCGCCCCCAAATTTTGGAATCTACCATCGACTCGTTCATCCGTTGACATGTCCAAATGTAGGCTTAAATTGGTTTAGCTTGCAAAATTTTCTTTTGGAAATTTTACTTTCCATCAGTATGACTTTACGTTAGTTGGGAAGTAGAGGACACTATACAGTAGACCACCTATACTGTATATGTATATATAGACGAACTGACGTTAGTTTTCAATGGAAAATATAATATTATAGACAAGTTTTTCCATTTATGCGAAGGTTACGTTTATCGAAAATCTTACATGTCTCAGAAATCGCATTTATCGAAATTTCCACGGTCTCCTTTTACATCGAAATTACACATCGCGTTCAATTCATTTCTAAAATGAATTGTAGTGTATTATACTCAGTATGGTATTATGATAGTGTAACAATCATTATTGATTAATATATATAGGATAGTCGAAAATTTCTTTGCCAATTCCATGCAGTAGCAAGCGTTTCATTATCATATAGGATATTTTGTGCTTGTTAGGTTCATGGGACTTATTCCCAAAGTTTTTCCATGTCACCCCCTATAGTGAGCTATTCATTATAACACAGTTTATTGTTGTAATTTAATTTTACACTCATTATTATTGACGGTGTACAGATATTTTTCGGACGTCTCGTATGTAGATTGAATAAGGAATGATGCTATATAGTATAGGGATAGCTACTTCAACGACAGTTGATTAACATGAATAATACTGAAAACGCGTTTCATGCATGTCATATGTTCACCCTAATGAATTCGCGTGTGAGTGTGATAATTATCAATGCTAAGTGAGAATAATAACATTCTTAACAGTCGCACTAATGCGTCGAAGTTGGCTTAGAACACCAATGGCACGAGGGTGGAAGGCGGGTGGGGGGGGGGGGGATGATCAGAAAAATACTAACAACCTCGTTTGATGACAAGTCTCGTGACTGTCATTTTCTGCACTGTTTGAGGTCTCGGACGAGGTAAAGCGTAAGAGCTACCGTTACTAAGCAAATAAGTAGTAACGTCTGGTCTGTGATCCATCATGTTGTTGCCCTACACCGATGATCCCCATTTCTCGTTTCTCACTCAACTGTGGCCCCTCGAGAGTATAAGTGCTGCTGAAACGACAGGAGAGAAAGAGAGAGTGAATGAGTGAGTGAGTGAGTGGCCCGTGTCCTGGTGCCTGGTATAGGTCTTCGTTTCCGCTATTAGAAATTCGATGGGTCACAAATCTGTCACTGACCCAGCCGAGGGACTCTTCTTCCTGGGTCCTCGTCTGCTGTTCTAACCATTTGCACCCAGCACGCGCGCGAGGGAAAAAAGAGGAGGGGTAAATAATAAAAAAAAAAGTACAGACGCTAAAAACGTATTTTCGAAAATGGTCCCCTCACCCAAATTGTTCGGTCCCCTAATTTTCTTTTTTTTTTGTGGAGTGGGACGTGGGAGGAACTGTCCACTTTTTTTTAATGGCTCATTTTTAGAAAACTACTCTTTAGAGGTGTATAATTTTATCTTTTCGAAAAAGAAGAGCGAGATGGACACTGTTTTCAAAGGGTCAGTGTCGGAAAATAGAGTGGGTGGTCAAAATTGTGTCGAAAGTCATTGGGTTTTACAATTTGTTTTTTTTTTCTTTCCATTTTACGTTCCGCGTGAAATCCAGTACGAGCTTCCGCCCAGTCAATTGTGCCCAATGGACATGGTGTGGGTTTGGGCTGGCCTGTTGGACACCAGCGTTAGGGTCAGGATTTATAGCTGAATACAAAATACAGTAGCCAAAGCTAGCTTTGCTCAATTTAATTTTCTCACAGATGTCAATTACACACCTAATTGAAGTGACTAGTAAAAAACGAACTAGTAATTAAGCTGCTTAGCCCACCCCTTGATAATCAGGTTAACGTAATTACTACCGTTTTTTTCCTAATTATACTTTGTTGAAGTTTTTTATAAGGACAGAACTACTAATAAACTAATATAGAGTTTATGTCCTAGTCCTATGTGTAGGTCTGTTGTACTAAGTTAGAATTAAGAATAAAAGCTGCTAAGGATCAATGTGCAGAGTAGGCTACTTATAATCAAGCCTAGATAATATTTAATTCAATTTTATTTCGGGGTGCACAGGATACCGTATCTTACAGCTTTGGTCAACATGGGTACACGACATTGTATCGTTAGTACAACAGATTTTGCTTGTCTTTTTTTTTGGGGGGGGGATTTTAGACGACCCTGTTTGACAATATACTTTGGCATAAAAAAAGCCTAACTTTCTAGCTTCCAATCATTGCTTCTATTGCTACTTCGTAGTAGTGATTGTACGTTTATATAAATTGTTTCGGAGTCGTTATGATTTAAGACCGTTGCCAACCATGAAGATTTTTTGTTGTTGTTTTTAAACATAAAAGGTTCACAATGTCGGAACTTTTGATTCGGATGCAAAATACCTCGCCTGGCTGTTTGGCTGGTGCACGCAGTGAAGCGAACGATTTCATTACTGGCTTCGGCCAATAAATCCTTCTCTCGCCAACACTAAATCAGTGAGTTCGGGGCAGCTGGCTAGCGAACTCAGCTCCTGTTATTCGACGATGGACCACACTAAAAGTCAGACTTGAACAAAAAAATCCAACCATTTTTTTGCCTTTTCGAAAAAAAAATTGGTATTTATCGTCGTGACTTGTCTAAATGAAGAAGGTGAATCTTGCAAACAAACACTAAGCTTGTGATGCTAAAAACTTTAACTTACGAAACGTATACATTGCCAGTCTGTTTTATAACAATTGCCAGAATGACCAACCGTGACTTTAAGGTTATATTTTAGCTAGTTCATGGGTTAAAGTAATTTCGAAATAAGCACTAACACCGTTTTGCAGACTGAAACAGTTTTGTAATTCTATATCGTATTAATAGTCTTACATGGTTCAATTATTGCTTTATTGGATATAGTAACGCTGTTTTCATATCATGATGTCTGTTTATGTTATGTCTGTGTAAATAGCTGTTATATTTACAAAAAATCGATCTTACGCTAAGCGTCAAATTTCTTGCATTGTAATATACATTTTGGTATAAACTAGGGGATTAAAACGATATATTAATTTTTTATATTTATTTTTGAAAACACAATAGACGACAGTACAGTAAGACACATATACAGTAGGTTACTTGCAGATTACTTTATGAATAGATTTTTTTTCAAACGAAATATTTTACAAATACCAGGATTCTCTCGCTCATAGCGGTGATTCAAGGTTCTTATTTGGCTGCAAACTTCTATGCAATTACTGCAAACTGTTTGTTTGATTTATCCTTTAAATAGTTTTTTATTTCTTTTTATTTCAACTTGACAGTTTTCTGGAAACAAATATTTTTTTATTATTTTATTAATGTATACTGGAAACCGATTTTCGATTAGCGCCCCGAGTTTTCGAGAACGAATTGACAGCGCTAACCAGGGGATCGTTGTACATTAGGTAGTTTGATAACAAGACAAAGCTGGTTTTAAATTTTTTACAATGGGTTGGTTCGCACGAGGTGTTAAAATTGTTGAGGAATGAACCAAACTTCCAAATAGTTGCACCTTCAAGGTTACTGGTCGCCACGGGCCATTTCTTTTTAGTTTTTTGTTGTTTTTTTTGCTATGTGATTTATGGGTGAAGTAATCATTGGAAAAAAAACTAAACTTTTACGTGAAGAACAACGAAGATCAAAGTTGATGTTAGTAGAAGTTTTACTGTTCAGTTTTTTTAGTGTAAAACACGGTTATATCGCTAAGCATTGAACCTTTAAGCTAGATTTTTCCAGGCTATTATAGATGAGGGTTGATAATCCTTTTTAAGTATATACTCTTTTTTTCTTATTCTATATTGATAGTACAAGAAGGTGAAAAAAAAAATTAATGAAAGGTTTGCTGCCAAATCTCGCGTATCCAAGTACAGCTTTGGGACAGAATAATGTAACAAGATTTTTACAGGAAGCACGCGCCATTAGTTCTGCACTTTTATCGTGGTAATTCTTCTTTATGTAGGTATAATATTATACAAGTACGTATATGTGAAAAAGCCTTAGTTTTTTTTATTAACTATTACGGTGCTGTTTAAAACTGTAGTAGAGAGTTTGTTTAAGTTAAAATTATTTGTTTATTATTTTAGTACATTAACTAAAAAATCAGGAACAGTATGGGTCAATTTTTACCTATAAGATTGACCTACATGGAATCAAAAGTTCTTCACCGCTCTTCTAACTACCTCTTCGCACGTTCTTAACAAAACAACACAGAGAAGAGTATCTTCGCCATTAATCCGTTTACAACTGTCACGACTCAACTTGCCGAAAGAAAGATAGTGAACGACCCCAGGTCCTCCATACTTTTCAATGGGTAAAATAAAATGAAAAAAAGAGAAACTGCACGACCCTCTAAGATGGCCCCGCCATTGTCAACCGGGGTCCTAATGTCTTCATTTGAGCCCCAGACGAAATGCCCACCACTGCTCACCAATCGTCAACACGTGCAGCTTGTATCTCTCCCCTACTCCATTTCCTCGAGGAAAACCCCCTCTTTTTTTTTCACTAAGGCCCTGCTCGAAATCCCCCTATAGAGTCCAATACAAGGCGTCACCACCCCCTCGTGAGTCGCTAACAATCGTCCCTCCATTTTCTTTTAGCTTTTTTTAGGGGGTTCCTTTTAAGGGGAAAGTCTCGATTGTCTCGTTGATTCAAGTATTAATTCTAAATAAACTGCGCATGCCTCATTTCAGTTAATGAGACCGGTTGACGCGTTTGGCGTGTGATGGGTAAAATGATTATCTTTTCGTTTGTGTTTTATTTTAATTTTCTCAATCTGCAGTGTGCTGATTGGTTCATTACATGGGTTCATTACAAGTTTACAACACTGGTTCAATTAGTTTGAAGTTACATGCTGAGAAAATACAGGGTGTATATACACTTTCTGTACATACTGCAAACTACACAAACTTCACACACATGCATATTTATTTATTTATTGATGTTTTACGTCCCGTGGGGGCAAAATACAAATAAAACCCTTTATCACAAGGGTGTGATAAAACATAAAATGCAGAGTCCAAATTGAGTCATTTTACAGGTTCCACTTCCAGATATACACCTTACACGACGTTGGCCCAATGTAATTGTTACTTATATATTTTCAAGATGCGCATTCCCTACTCTGATAAACATGAAGGGTAAAGGACTACTTTTCAAAAAAAGATTACCTTACCTTTTAATGACAAGGATAGCCTAAGTCACTTAAAACACCCAACATTTCGCCTTACAAAAATGCATTTCTCAAGGGACACATAACACAGGGACATGCAGACAACACAACAGAGATAAACCAACTGTGTATGATCCCTGTGTTATGTGTCTTTCGAGAAAGCTTTTTTGTGAGGCGTTTCGCCTCACAAAAGTTGGAAGTAGTTAGGTGTGTTAGTTTACCCGTCAGTGAAGGTAAGGTGATTTTGTTTTCTAACTTTTAAAAAATAAGTTTCTTACTTGTGTTTTTCATCATAGATTTTTTTATGTCACTTGATTTATTTGGAACTTACTAATATTGTTACACGTGATACGGGGGGGCCAGCGGCTTATGACAACTATTTATCTAGTTATAACCCAAAATTTTCAAAATGACGTTCTAGTATTATACTAGTATTATACTTGTGTATAATATTACGATGATAATTGAGGTGATGAGCTTAGGGGTGAACCTATATCGTCTACTCTGGCTTTATGCCCCCACTGCGGGTGTGCTCCGACTTTCTCTTCAAACAGCCTATCCGCACCTGCGTTGCGCGATGATGGTCGACCACCATTAATTTCAGAGCACTGCAGTGGCAGCGGGACGCAGCAGCTCGTTTGTCATCGTTTGCTCATTAGTCTTTCGTATCCTTTGCCTTCACCACCACCACCATCGATGTCCAAAGGCTAATGAACTGATACAACCTCTTGTTGGTGTACATAACCTATGCATAAAGTTAGTCGCGCTTTGCTAGTCAAGAACTCTTGCTGGTGTGTAATGTACCTCGGCCCTCGAAAAGATTCTCCATCATTACCACCATCATTCATCTCGGCCGAAAAATGAATTTTTTGTCGTTGTTGTTGTTAGTGCTGTTGATTACCCTTTGCACGCAATTACCTTTTGATTATAAAATGGCGGAAGTAAAAGGAGGAAATTTATATTTCGCAGGTTTTATAGTAATCAACCGTGATAAGTGAACCGTAAAGAAAGTTGTTGTTGTTGTTTAATGCGGGTTTTGTTCGTCGATAACTAGTTATTAGTGAAAATGCATCGATTTTCACTGACTAAATTTGCACGTTCGAATTTGTAGACATTTAGTAGAGGCAGAAAAGAAAAAAAGAAAAGGCAGAAAATGTCCAATAGTTGTTTTGAAGCTGTTTTTGATCATTTCGGGTGTTAAGCTTTGTTTTTGGCCCCAGTCGCCTGCTGCGCAAAGCGTTTGTGTCATTGGGTGAAGAATACAAGTCGGAGATGTCTTCCACCTGCTAAGTCATAAATCAAGTGCCCTAGAGGGGCCAAGTGATTGTTGTGTTTATTAGCAGCAACTGTAAACAGGAGAAGGTTTACAACGCTGGCATTTTTTTCGTCACCTTTTTTTTCTTCTTCTTCTTCTTTCCACGCAATTATAGGGTCACCAATCTCATTTCTAGGTTTATTTTTTTTTATATCCGTTTTCTATGTCTCTCATTATCGTATCGAAAATAACTATTCATCAAATTAAACCGAGTTTTTCGATTAATGATAACGCAAGTACAGGGTGTTCCATAAGTCTGGCCCCACAGGAAAAGTATAAAAGAAACCCATTCGGAATGTTTTATTTAATTAATCAATTTTTCTGTTTGGTTTAACGCTTAAAATACATGTTCAAGGTGACATTCATTGACATGACAGTCGTAGTTCAATACATTTTCGAACGCGTTCAATGCAAGAGTTTCAAACATTTCTACATATTTTACATACATATTATATGGGGTTAGATTTTGGAATATCCTTTATAATTAAGATTTACACAAGTTAAACGTTGTTTAATTGATCATGAGGTATCAATTTTGGAAATTCGTTGTTTGTTTGAGTACCGTAGTTAATGTGTTTCATTTGTATGTGAAAATTCCATATTGTCGTTTAAGCAGTTTGATACGCAATATAGATGATGCCTATATTTTGTCATCAACAGAAGTATTTTGGAAGGCTATTTCAACGTGAGGAAACGTTATGTAGAATGGGGAAAATGGATTTTAACTAGTTTGGAGATTGTTTGTTTATAAAGTTTTGAGAATGGTCGGTTCCTCATAAGTGAGGAACGCCCACGATGCAAAATGGATGCAGGACACTTTATCTTGAGGCTCTATCACACGTGACCCTGCCTCCGGTGAGTCGTTTGCCATATTCTGCTCTTTTGGGCCCTTTTCGTGCCTTCTCCCACCACTTTTACGACCAATTTGATCTCTAGCTCCGTTTTATGGTAGCTCTATAAAACAATTAACGCTCCTCGTTCTCAAAAAGCCATGGTGTGTGTGTTCTAAACAACACTCCAATGCCAATAAGGATGAATGCGAAAGAGCACATGCCCTTCACTTTATGGAGTTGTGCCCTCAACTCACAAAAAACCTTTTAGGAGACGAAAATATTCGAAAGGGTTCAATGTACTTTTCATTTATTTCTACCTATATGAACATATTTACCACCAAAAAAAATAAATAGGCATCACGGCTAGATTGGTTTTCAAATTAATGTTCCGATTCGCATAGTTAAAGCTGTTTCTGGAATCGTCATAGTCGTCAATGCTTAACAACATTTTTAAAACTTGAACATTTTTCAACTTTTTATTTAACCTGATGTCTTAAATAATCTTCAAAATGGTATCAACTGTTTCAAATCGTAGATGTCATTTTTAACCACGTTTCATGTGATGTCGTAGGGACTTGAAATTTGGTGTACAAATTAGTCACGCGTGACAATTGAATCTGTCAAATTTTTAGCGATCACCATTCGGAGTTATTGATTGACACGTGAAAAGTTGTTTTTTCAGGAAGATGCTCTGAACCACATGTTCGTTTCCCATTGATGTAAACTTTACTAGATATAAAAGTTCATGCTCATTGTTGAGTTTAAAACAGATTCATCCGAAGAACAAAGAAAACTTGGATTTTTACTGTTTAAATTTTCGGATTATTTTGAATAAACAACTTATTTTTATTTAGCGTTAAAGTTGTGAATTTTTTTAAGACACTCTGTATATATAGGCTAGTAATTTTATATTTGCCGACAAATATATATATTTTTTTCGAACATTCAGCTGTAAGATAATGTAAAAATTCAGTGGATGTAGTGGGCTAGTAGCTTACTAGGTATTTCCACTGCTTACGAACGCTAAGCATGAACGGCTATGAGTTGTATTTTTTTCTTTGTTTACTTATTTATTTTATTATACAAAAAGGCAATTGCGTTAAAAACCTTTTTCGGGCTCCGTTGAAAATTCTGGTCACGTCTCGTTTCGCGTTGTATCATGGAAGAAGTCGGTCGTTTTTGTTGCTGCCGTATTTCGGCACTCTTGACAACCGTGTGCTCTTTTTTTTTTAATGTACCTGTGATAGTAGTACTAGACGACTTGTGCGAGAAAGAAAAATGTGGGAGAGAAAAACGAGAGAGAGAGAGAGAGAGAGATCGATGGTTCATTAGTAAGGCCCTTCACGCGCCGCCTCCTCTCGTTAATGACCCATGGAGGCGCTACACTAGAGATGATGAAGATAATGGTGATGAGAATGGAGATGATATGATGTATCCGAATGATTATCATTGCCAACTGTCACTGAATCACCTTTCCTTCTCACCCACCCCCCAGGGGCAGAAGTTAAGAAAAATGGAGAAATTTTAGGAATGTCTGCCATAACTTCCAACTAACCGTGTTTTGTGGGCAAGAAGTATGTCTCGTATTTAGTTTGTTTTTTTATATAATTTTTTTTTACATGTTTTTTAAGAAGGGGGATGTTAGATTTTTTAGGATGTAAAAACAAAAAAATAACGCAATTTGTGAAAATGGAATTTTCATGCTAGGGATTTTATGATGTTTAAATATATCAACAATGTTTAAACGAGTGAGAATTTTCACCTTCCAAATATAAGAGATGAAATTTTTTGTTTTTGAAGAAAGGGAAAGATATTTTGTAAAATTGGTACGCTAAAATGAGTTATAACTTGTATATTTTACCTAGAACTTAGGTGCTTAGTGCTTCTCGCACTAAGTTCAGCGCGTTTTCAATGAATTGCTTTAAAACTAGCTAGTTACATTAGAATTCGCAATGTTTTGGTTCAAATAGCTTCAAGCGTGCGTTTTGCACTAAGTTTATTTAGCACGTATTTAATGAATCACGTCAAAACATAGATCCTAGAGCCTACTATAAAATCATAAAAATTAGTTAAACCGCGTTTTAACCAATATATTTGTATATTCGACTAACAATGTTGGAACTAAATATTCTTAAAACATGGATTTCGTATAAATTCGATTAACGACGTTTCCAAAGTAGTTTTTCTCTATAATACATTAAAAAATTATGATCACGATTTCATCAAAAATTTTGAAATTTTTTAGAATCCCAAGTGAAAAGACATGCATGGTTATACTTGAACTTTTAATCAGATTTGTAAACTCAAGCGTATACAGTTTTAGTGAAAAAGCTGGTCAATACGCTTAAGTCATACAAGCAGGGTGATTTCCTAAAGTCTAGCCCGATAGGAAAAGTATAAAAAAAAAAATTAAGAAACCTACTATTTTTTTATTATTTAATTAATCAATCATTAGTTGGTTTGTCTGTTACACTACTGTACACAACACAAATGACACTCATTTACTTCAATATATTTTCGAACGCGTTCATCGCAAGACCTTCGAACAATTCTACATATTCTACATTTACGTGCATATCCTATCTTATCCCCATGTCCTATGGGGGCCAGACTTTTGGGAGA
>JAQIWH010000553.1:0-45822 GCA_034695005.1 Cryptops parisi | reverse complement strand
GAGATGGTGTGATCACCTAGCTTGCCCCTTGGCTGCCTCAAGCAAATTCTGTGCCAGCTAATGTGAAATGGAGTTTACACGTAATCGAATGTTGCGAAGCAACATGAGATAAAACAATGAATTTCATAATGAAAATAAAAAAAACAAAACTTTTCCGTCATTTTTGATGGGCTATTAGTAAGCTTAGTATATTTCCATTTCCGTAAAACCATAATAAAGCTAGTAAAACAAATATTTCACTGACTGGGTAGCACCACCTCGGTCACCACGCCATCAACCATACAAGTTTGAATTTTAAATTTTCAATAAAAAAGAAAACGGAAAGAAATTCCGGAGAGAGGCTAGAGTAGTTATCCAAGCCTCTCTCCGATAGTTTTTTTTTTCTTTTCTGGTTTATTATAACTTGAAAAGCCTCTATAAGTGGGAGGCAAAACGTTGTGATGTTCGAGGTGATGCTACTTGTTTTATTATACCTAATGATTAGACGCTCTTTAAATATTATTTGAACAACTGGAAAGAACGACGGATATTAAATTCAATATTCTATTAATTATTAATAATAATAAAATATTATTATCATTAAAATAGCAATATTAAGATATTTTAAAATATAATTAATACAAAAAATTAACATGTACATGCTTATTTATTAACATCAGTAATTATTTTTTAAAATTTATTTATCCTATATTATAAGAGTCTAGGATTAGTTTATTGGCAACCGAGTTTTGCAGAAACTAAAGCTTCACAAATCGCGGATATCTAATTTTCTTGAAATGGTTCATATGGAGAGTTTTGGACTGAAAAAATGGGTCTATAGGCCTAAAGTCATCGTTTTTTTTTGTGTAGGCTTTTTTTTAGAGTGGGAAAAGTATTTTTTTTCCACACCGTGCGTTGCACGAGCTTTTATCTACAGTATATTTATCGTATTTGTAAAACTTTGTATCTTAACAGAAACCGAAAATACTATTTTAAGTGCTAGTTATTGGTACGAGATGGAGCCACACAATCCAAAACTAAAAGAGCGGCAAATAAGAATTCAATGGCGTTGGCTAAATTTACTTATGTTAGAAAGTATTGGACCCATAATTTTTACAAGAATGTTATTATTTAATTCTCATAAAAAAAACTTAGGCGAGGATAATATTTTCAAACATTGAGTTAGTCTTAAAAATAATTTTCCAAGTCACCATAAAACATTACCATTCCTATAAGTATATTCCTAATATTCCTATTACCATTCATTATGAGCACTAATGATTGCAAATACCACATATTCCCAAGCAAATAAAATATAATTTTATTAACAGTTCGAAATGCATAAATACACACAAAAAAGTTCTGTTAAACAGACAACTAAGGTGTTTGGATAGAAACAAAGTTTAAGGAATTCATATTGACCCATAGCAAAGGAAAGTTTTCTTTAAAAAAAATTGTACGCTTTCCTGTTAAACATAACGCTACAATATGTGGCAACCCTAACATAAGTACTTAAGATCTGCGAAGCATCGTCGGAAAAACATCGTCCCCCGACGTGCCACGCGTTTCATGGAAAAACAAATGAACCTATAGAAATAAAGTACAGTTCTATTAGAATGAGACAAGTGTAAGATACTTTTGTTTAGAACACTCGATATTCACTGATTAGCAAAAAACTTTTCTGGAAAAGAAAGAACGATTTCATGATTTGAGCTTTCAAATAAAAAAAAATTCTAGCAATATGTTCATATAATATGTTGCATATTCACAACAAATACGTTGACATGATTGGTTTTTAACTTCGAATAAATGTCTTGCCACTGAAACACAAAACAAAACATCGATCAGTAAATAGCCTTTTGAAACGTATTCAAAATGTAGACAAAGTGAATACATATACATACGTGATTGTTTTCTTCTCTGTAATTTTTGGTTCGGGGCGCGCCCTGTTGAGAACTTTGAGAAAATCAGACGTTTTTGCTCTCATTCGCGAGTGGATGTATGCCTAAACAAAAATGTCATAATTAATTAATGGGAAAAGTTCTGCAATTGATCATATTTTGAAATCGTAGTTGAACCTCCTTAATTCAGCATTCCTTAAAATGGAATAATAGTAGTATTGTTATAATGAACTCGTTAAACAAGAAAAATATGGTTAAGGACGACTGAGGTTACCTGGCACTAGTAATAGCTAGGTAACCTACCTAAGCACCTATTAAGGTTGCCTGACCAATGCCATTTTTTGTGTAGTAACTAGAGCAATTTGTGAACTGACATCAGCTTTTTCCCAAACAGTTTTCATTGGTTGGGCAAGAAGCTGACATCACAGGTGTCCACAAATTGATCCACTTGCCACACAAAAACTTGCATGTGTCAGTCAATGCCAGTCAATGTTTTTTTTTGTATTGTAGAAAAGGAAGAATATCTAGTCTGAAAGAATCATCATTCAGTATGTTTCAAGTGTACATTGTTGGATTAAAGAGATTTATTATGATTAATAAACAAATGATCACTTACCTTAGAGCATTTAATGTGATAGTGCAGATAATCCCTGAAAATATGAATGAGGTTAATTGTGTTGTCCCGTGCCGCTTTGTTGGTGTGTCTCGGAAAGAGGACTGTCAAACAAAAACATTTAAATATCAACATTCAGATAATTAAAAAGACGATGCAATGTTATTAGTAGATAACTATAAGGCTTCCTTCCTTCTTGGTATGTAAGGACGTCCTCAACGTATGAGGACATCCAAAAATCAAAAGCAGAAATTAGACAATGTGAGAAAATCACATAATGTTAAAATACAATGTTGATGATTTTAAATCATGGATTATATTTATGCAAAGTAGTAGTTGCAATAGTCGCCATAGGTGAAATATAGGTAAATAGAGATAAATTATGTAGACCCAAATCTAATTTGTCACACAATAACATCCCAATACGCAGCGAATAAAATACTCCCTTGTCCGAAATTATAGTAGACATTTCATGACACGGTAGTCATGTAAAACTTGCTGATTATGGATGGTTGTATTAATTAATAAGTTTTTTTACTGGCCTATAGTATAATGCTTTTTCTATAATGCTATATAATGCTATAGTATAATGCTAATCTAAATATAATGCTTTTTCCGACATGCAAGTTAGTTGGCACAACTTGCAATGTTTTCTCAGATACTGTATGTCATGTTATTAAACATAAGACCAGTTGTTCACTGCAATAATGAACATATGACTTCAGAAAATTGGACTCCACATAGTAGAGACGAGATTTAATCAACATAATTGACGGCTCATTAGATGCAAAATAGAATATTGCAGCTATTGCTACAATGAAAGCTCGACAACCAACTTGAGCCACAAACAAGGGCAACAATCACCATGAACTTGTATCCATTAGGTATGGCCAAGATGCACCACAAAAATACAGTTTATATTAATAAACATCTAAATACATGTCTAGTTTTGATACGTTGTAAAAAAACTAGCCTAACCCGTAAAAAAGCTACGCATTAGTAAAATGTATAATTTGGGACAAAAAAGTTTTTTTTTTGTCATTTTGGGACAGAGGGAGAGTGATAAACAGGTATAGAAAAAAAAAAGATATACCAAAAGTAATGTAGCCAATGTTGTCACCAACACGAGCATCGGTGTTCTGCAATTCTAATGGTGGTTCTCGGTGACTGAAGAGAACCTGCGGTGCCGTGTGACTCGCCCGTCGACCTTCTTTAAATTCCTACCAAAACAAAATGTGCTGTCAAATTAAAAAAATGTATACAGAACTCGTACTTGTCATTTTTGACAAATTCTGTACCTGCATAAACACTTTTCCAATGACTATATCGTCCACATCTTTGAAGATGGTGCTAAACACCACCGTCACTCGGTCTGGCTTAGCTTCCACATACCTATACAAAGACAATGCATCATTAACTCAGTGGACGCAGTCCAACCAACAATTTCCTTCGTTGGTTTTACGTACAAAGTTTCATCATCTCGGTAATGAATAACAGCCTGATTCTGCTCCTTCTCGCCTTTTTCCTGAAACTCAAAATACTTTTCGAAAACCGATGCGAAGCAGTTCCTTTTTAAAAGTCCCGCTTTCTTGACAATTTCTTCGTAATCACTGGGAATGTTTTCCAAATCAAACACAATGGAAACGTTATAACCTAGTCAACAAAGAAATAACATTGAAGCATCACAAAATATTTACATCTATACATGTTTTGGAGAATGTTGATGACACGTAATGTTCACCTTCTTCATTAGTCGTCAACAAACTACCATATTCACGCATCAGCAATTCGTCGGCCCCATGGTCTTGCAGTTCTTTGTAAAATTGCAAAGCGATGCTCACCTAAAACGATTATTTATGCGTAATGTAAACATTCAGTTCAACATTTTTTGCGGTGCTAAGGACGCTATCATACTTACTCTTATTTTGTTCTTATCATTGTTGACGTTAGATACGTGAAATAATACACCGTCAAAATCTAATGTTAGAGCAAGATAAAATATAATTTAATATATTACAATAATATTAATTCAAAATGTTTTCTATAAACAATATATTTAAAAAAATATGACCTGCAATGCAAACATCTATTGATTCAGGTTTATTCCTGCAAAAATGAATCAAGTCAATTAAATTGTATAGTGCAAATACACTGCTCCCAGTTATAATAGCCTACTGTCATTTATTAGTGCGGACTCAAATAAACCACAGAACTGGACACTGTACAATGTAACTACAGTGGAATCCGGTTATTATAATCATGGATAATGTTATCTTAAAGCACTAGTTCCAAAGTGATCACAATAACCGGATTCCACTGAATTTATATCTAACTTGGTAGCCAACTACTAGTCCAACTCATCACCTTTAAGCAACACATAATAGTGGCATCCTTATTAACAAAAATAATGGCATTTTTATTTGACATCGATTTTTGCAGCCGATTGAAACAACTCATTTATAATAACAGGATATATAATGTATCGACTATGATACCACATTTTCGAGCTGCAAATTTCTTCGAAAAAGCAAGTTTATAAATGTGGCACCCCCTTTCCTTTTCAACTCGTCACGTCGAATCTTAGGTTATATATATTGTACAATTTATTTAATGGACTTTTCTGTCCAATATCGAATATCAATAATTGGAAATTGGTTAACTCGTTGTCCAACTCGATCAAATGATAAGGAAAAAATACCTCCCATTTATATTTGACGTATACTCATCATTTTTGTCAACTTAGTCACTCCAGTGCCGTTGGGGTTTAGAGTTTCTGTATTTTTTGTTATACATTGCCGAGATGTATACTCACCCTGCCAAGGCATTTTTGAACCTTGATGTTAACGTGTCTTCGATTATCCGGTTATTGATTTCTAGTAATATCATGTTGTCCGATCATCAAAAAAAGAAAAAATAAAACGAAAATGTTCGTCCGGATCAACTTTGTTCGATTCGACGGATGGCGGATAGGGGTGGTCACGGAAACCGGAAATTTTCAACTCTCCATTTTTTCCTCAACTCTCATTGGTCCATCAATGGTCGGTGAAGAATCGTTACAAACTGGAATGAATATTAGGAAATATGACGTTTTCGGTTCAAATTATTATTATAAATGAAATATTGGAAGATAGTCGTTAAAATTATGGGGTTTATTAGCGAGTTTAGTGATTTAATTAAACTTTTCAAATGTTTAATAAAAGGTTATTTTTAATTAATGTGTACATAATTTATTTAAATACAAATTATATTATTTGGTTTATTTAATATTTATTATATTTGATTGTTATTTTATGTTTGTATTGTATAATAAAATTAGTTGACAGTTTTCGTTTATCACGATGAGATATCTACCACGTTTTCATAACAGCTGTACTGCATAAGACCGTTCGCAAATGACATCATCATCAAGCTACCAGAGCTGCCCGGTAAATTTAAACTTATTAAGAACCTACTGTACAGTACTGTATATTAGAAAATGAAAAATAAACAAATTAAAAAAAACAAATAAACAAATAAAATAAGTATAAGAACCCCTAAAACAAAAATTCAAGAACAATAAAGTGTTTTTTTTTTATTTAAATAATAAAATTGTAAAAAAAAATGTTGAACGTGGATGTGGAAAAGTCATCCGTATTAAATAATTATCTCATCATATAACAGTTTTTAAAACTGAACTAGCCTGTTTGGAGACATGCCAAGCTGAAAATATGAAGCGAATTTGGATCAAATAGCAATTTCAGTTTTTATTCTGCAGTTTTTTATTCTATCAATAGGATAGGATTGATCGTCAGCATCTGGCTATTTGTTGTAATGTCTGGTTCAATCTGAACAAATGTCTGTGAGCGACATTATAGTTTTGGGGGGAAGGTTTACAATAAATTTATTCGTTTAGTACAAAACATCACTTTAAAATTCTATTTGGTACTTTTTCATTGGCCAGCCAACCCCGCTTGTCGCGCTACATGCTTGGGTTATCTTTTTAAAGGCCAGGTTAGGTGAGTTAAACAAATAAAAACATACTTAATAGATCATGACTGATTCATTAGGCATACATTTTTGTTTCTTCAACTAAGCTAACCTGGCTTCGAAACCCATAGCCCAGGTACAAACAATTAGCGTTACAAGCTGACTAATGAAAAAAGTACCTATTATGTTAATTATTAATCCTTAAATAAAATAAAGTATTAATTTATCAAACTAGACACAAAAAACCAGACTTGTAACCTACTTCTATTATAGTTTATTGTGGACTTGCTAAATGCAAGTCTAGGCTTTATACGTGACTTGGGTTTGTACTTAAAGCTGGAATTTTAAGGTGTATGATATTTACCTAGAAATTGGGACGAACGTTACCTTTTTACTCACCTTTATTTAACTTCATTTTCAACATCAACATCATTGAGCCATATTTCGGTAGGTTCCAATCAACCTATAACTAATATACTTTTTCTATAATTATATAAAAAGTATAACCTTTTATAACCTTTCTATAATTATAAAAAAGTTTAAATTTGAGAAACCCTTACTGGTTAGCATGACTTATCAAATTTTCAAGGACGTCCGACTGTTCTTTCTTGGTGTTAATATGCTTTTATTTGCAAAATGGTAATCTTTGGTGTACATATAGTAATATTTTATTTTTAATTTTTAATTTCATTATGTTTACGTTTATTTACAAACCAATTAGAATGCTAAATTATGCGCAATTCCACCAAATAATCTAGAATAGTGCAATTTTTAAAATCGGAAATGTAAAATAAATTGGAAATCAAGAACTACTGTAAGTATACTACATATTACTATTTTCAATATTAACATTTAAAGCTATAAAACCTTTTAATTATAAGACTTTAAAATCGGGCGGAAAATGTCCGGGAAGAGATTTTCTAAGAGAGAATGTCCGGAGGGAGATTGTACTGATACTCTCATGCATGGATATACGAGTGTTTCATCTAGGTGTAATGGGAAGTGAACATTTAAAATCAACATCTACATAAGTGCCCATTGCGTCTTTGTTGAAGCAGAGTATTGTTGGATTGGAACCAAACCCACCAATGGTTGTGGTATTGTTGGCTAATAGTGAAGTATTGTATTGTAAACGATAAGCGAGAAAACTATGCTGCGCTTAGCTTGCATGAGTGTAGTTTGTAAAATCGGTATCGTGGATGAATACTGAATACTATCTACGATACCGATTTTACAAACTATACTCTGTCGCTAGGTGTCATTGCTGCATTGACACGCGAGCAGCAACAACAAAAAAAAAAGCAGCTGTAGATAGACCTGGATAGACCAAGCCAAGATGCGTCTCACAGAGATAAAGATAGATAGAGGAAGGTGTTCTCACAGAGATGAAGATAGATAGAGGGAGATGAAGACTTGGGCTATTCTTATTAAGAATGATAGGTTGGACGGACAGGCGAGTGAATGAGTGAGGGAAAAACATTTGGGAAGCTTTTTTGTATTTCAACGATAGCAAATGCAACAATGCATACAATGCCAACTGGTTTTTATTAACAGTTCACAACACCGCCAACAGCATGCTCAACAATGCACCACATACCATACTGTTAAAAGCCTTAAAAACGTGTTCTTACCTATTACTTGTTGTAATATTTGTATTTTAAGTATAATGTATTTTAAGTATAATTTTTAAACAATTCAATTTCATGCATCAGCACTTCAAAAAATCATGAGTCATCGTATCTTCGCGTGATGGCTATTGAAAATTTGTTTCGCTCGATTTTCGGATCTCGTTTTTTATTCATGATCTTTTTAAGTACGGTAACTAAGGGAACGAAGCCAGGTAACGAGTTTGCTTTTGGCTCGACGGTTTAAATGGAGCCGTTTCTACCAATGACCTATGCGAAAACTACTTCTCCTGTTAATGGTGATCGCTAATGCACAACTCATGACTCTTCCTCGCGAACGCTTAGCAGGGTAAGGACACTTCTACTTATTTGATAACATCGTCGATACTTGGCTGATATCATGGGTTTGCTATTGCCATTTAGTCCTAAAAATAGTATGATTTATTGCTTAAAAATTGAATATGCGCTTTTTTTCTCAAAATAAGATAAATTTCGACGTTGCTTTTAAAACGAAGTTGTTGTTGTTAAGACGATTAGTTGTTTATCAAGCTGCGTGATCGTAGAGATTAGTATTTTATGGATGAAGTAATTTTGAGGAAAAATTTTGCTTTGTTTTCAAAATATACTACTGAATCCAATTGAAACGAAGTGTGATTTATCTTTGATCAAAATTTCGATGAACTGGTCACGTGTTTAAAGAGATTTAAAACGGACTCTGGTATTACGGATACGTGCTGGTAGTTGCTCAGTTGTTAGGCGTTAGCTTTTTCGCGGACATCCGGGAATCTTTGGTTCACTAGATATGACGAGTAGACATGATTAAGAAGCTAAGTGCTGAAATCTTGAAATCGAGAGAAACATATTTTTGTTATTTCCATGAGTATATCGGTGCCATTGTCTGTATCTTTTGCCCTCCCATCAATATTAGGCAGGGCGTGCGAGGGACACAGTAAATGTATAAGGACATTGACCTTGAGATATAATGCTTTTTTCATGCCAATATGTCAAAAATTGAATTTTGACATTTAGTTACTTAACCTTGTTCGCTCTTCATACCAATTTTGAAACTCATTGAAATCGTGAATGATTAGATTAGACGGTAGTTCTGAATTAAGCCAGTGGTCTTCAAACTCCTAACACCCGCAGAACCCTAAGATTAAAATTATTTTTTTGGAGCCCTGAGGGTTTACAAAAAGCTTGGGGAGGACAGTGCAAGTTTTAGTTCGTAATTTCATACTTTCGAATTTAATTTTAATAAATTTGTTTTGTTTATGATTTTTAAGTAATGCAGAAATACGTATAATTTTTAATGTAAAGTAATATTCGATGCAATCTTGGTTTAGAATGTACATGAAAAAGTATATTACTTTACAACACAATTCACATTTATCAGTGAAGTACAGCTGAGCAGCATTGAGTTAATTGAGAATCATTGCATTATATTGGTAAAATACAAAAATCAAATATTTTATTTAAAAAAAGTTGCGGAACCCTTGAAAAAGTTCTGCGAAACCCAGTTTGAATACCACTGACATTAGGCCATATGCACTGATCGGTACTTAAATAAAGTTTTTTTGTGGATTGAAACAAAATCTAATGAAACAAATATTTGTAAAAATGGCAACAAAATTCCGAATTCCGAAGTCCGTGTATATTTGAATACGGTACGATATTTGTAGTTTCTTGATCCAGGGTTGGTTTTTAATTTTGTTGTTTTTTCACATTGTAAACTAGAAATGAAGAAGTCGTTGATGAAATCAGAAACGGCTCCGTTGTCGTCTCTTCACTGCAACCATCTTCTAGTGAAGACATGAGAGTGAACATCGGAACCTTAAACGGCAGCGAGACTTCTCCACCTACAAAGCTAAACTCGTCATCATCATCATTCACTTCGCGAACACGTGTTTCTTCGTTGTTGCTAATCTTTGAAAAGCTCGTTCAATCGTCTGCCTACGGCAGAAAGGCGTTTGACTTGCGAAGGAAAACTATTCTGCATGATCTTCGTTCGAAGTACACGCGACTGAAAAGAAAAGTTCGTAGTTTAAGCCGAAAAGAAGCTCAACCCCGTAGAGTTCTAATCCCAGAAGCGAATTCTAACCCCTCTTTGGTCAGCTTCTATCATCGTCCGAACGTCAAGTCTGCCAAAAGGACCAAACGATCCGTGGGATACTTCGATCCGTTAGAAAGAATACAAAGCGACAGCGATAGACATAAGCGTTCGAAAACGTTCACTCCGGATCAGTTGGAGAAAGACGAGCTCTACCACCATGCTCTGGAGAAGGGACTGGTGGTTCTTGGACCGGATCCCCTGGCTCAAGATCTTCCATCGACCCAGAAGGTCAGTTCTGGAATACAAGGTCGTCGCTATCCCACTCCGCAGTTTCAGCCACAGGGGAGTTACATCTATACCTTGAAAACTTCCAAACTCCAAAGTAGTCCACTGCAAAGTGAAGTTCGACAGTACTTGCAACCGGAAAAGTTTCGAGAGTATGGTGCGAAGGGATCAGAAGTGCAAAGCGAATATCCTCGGCTCCGTGGTTCGGGTGACGCGCCAAATTTAGTATACGACGGTAATGCCGTGTATGGTGGAATTACGTTCGTTCAAGACAACCCCGTGAAAGTTCGAAGTAATCTGAATCGTATGTCCCAGTTGAAGTCTCATCGTGGATCAAGTGCCGTGCAACCGGAAATGCGTAGTTACAACAAATATTTGCAACAGGATGCTCGTTCTAACGCAGGAAGTTCTAACGAACAATGGAATTCATACCAAGTGCAAAATATGAAACCGAACGTCTTTTACAGTCAGGAAATGCCAGCCAACTGGTTACGCGGTCAAAATTTAGAGACTGGTATTTATCGCGCAAGAAGCGGCAATAATCTTTTAGCCAGTTCGATGCAAGTACCATATGTACAACCCGATGAAAATTGGTATCTCGATGCAAGAAATTTACAAAGTCGATCCGTATCGGCTCAGGAATCACCCGACTTACAATCCGATAGAAACGTAGTCTATGATCCCAGAAGAGTTAATACACAATATCGGATTCGTAAAAGTCAGCAACAGCCGGTGCAGAAACAACAACAACAACAACAACAACAACAACAACAACAACCATCACTGATAGAAATGCAAAAGCAAAGTGCCACTGTCGGTCAATCTGTATTAAATCCAATGGGTGACAGTTCTACAAGAATTTTGGTACCATCAGCTGACACTTCTTCCGCGGCCCAAAAATCTATGTCATTTCTTAACAAGATATTATTACCAGTACCTGGATTTGGTAGCGGGTACAGACGAGAATCGTATCCGAACCCATCCGCTAGAGGTCTCAACAACGTTCCTTATGGTTATTACCGAAACGCTCCTAATTACCAACAAGAATCTTCCAATCTACTACAACAAGTGTACAGTTCCCAAAAACCGAGCATCAAGCAAGCACGTTACCTTTCACCTACTTCGTACCTTTCGAACTTTCCCTCTTCCTACCAACAAAGCAAAACCCCAAAAATTTCAGAAACCGTGTTAGATCCCAACGACTATCGTAATCCCAATGTCCCAATAATGAAATTCCAAAATCCTTACTACGGCCCGGATGTAGCGTCAAATTTAAGAAACAGTTACTACGACCCTCAAAAAAGTATAAATATGTTCAACCCGAATGCGGTTAAATCGGAAGACTATTACAAACCAGACGATCAGAAGTATCGATTTTCAAGTCGCACGGCGTATGGACGTCGTCATCCCAAAAAACAAGCTTCGGTATACGAGTCTTTCGATGGGGACCAGAAATATTCTTCGTCACGTACACGCCAATCGAAGAAAAATTCAAGAAGATCCTCAAACGTTAGGCAGCCGATCCTGGAACAGAACGGAACACCTGTGCTACGCCTTCCTAAGAACTGGTCACCAGGTTCCTCTTCTTCTCTAGAAGTGAGACCTCACGTGGAGCAAAAGCGACAACAGAAGATCCAGAACTTGCAAGATCAGATCGAAGCACTAAAGGATCGTTAGAAAACTTCAAGAAAATCAAAAGGAATAACTATCGCTGAAAGACATGTATACCGGTACTCGAAATAATGGCAGCATGTGCATTTTTTTTGTGCAACTAAGTGCAAGTGAAACTTTGAACTTTTTGGACACTTCCACCATGGTGACAATTGGTGAAGATGGAGACTTGTACGTATCAAGATGGCGGTGATCGAGTTCCCTCTCATTAACTCCATTAATAAAAATAATTTGGAACAGCATGGCAAATAAGTATTATTTTAGAACTATACGGTAGATTCTAGAATTCCTATGATCTAAGCAGGACTGACAGACAGTCGGATAATTAAAATGTTGGAAACTAAATTAATACAGATAATAGTGAACAACAGAAGAGTAATGTCACTATAATCTACTCACTTAATAGTAACCGAAACAAATATTTTAAACCTAGTTTTGTCTTTAAGGCTAAATGTCACGATCAAGTCTGCGTGTTTGTCCAACATCATTCGAACAGTTGTTTTTTTGTAACGTCAGTGTGTTTGTACTGTACCACATGAACAAAACTGCTTCGTGATTCTTTAAACCGCAAGATGCACGATCAGCCAACCAATCACGAAATTCTTTGGTCATTTGTAAAGCCTAATGACGTCAGAATTAGAACTTTTCAGATGTTGGCGGAGAGACATGACTGATCTAATGTTTAGCGTTTAGTTTAGTCTGTGAGTCTTATAATTTGCAATGAAAACTCAACCACCTTATTTCTGTTTCCACCCATGTTTATAATATTTTATGGAAAAAATAACTCAAAGCTTAACTTCATGCTGAGTAGACCCGATGAGATACATAATTTGCAAGACAGCATGGCATGTTGGATATTACGGATTGTCGGATAATTGACCTGCCTCCTTGCATCACACACACTTTTTTCGTCATAGTGACTTACATTTGAGTTGCATTAGGGAGTAGTTGGGTTTTAAGTCACCACTATAAAGATGCCAACCACAATGGACCACACCTGTCGTTAATAGTAATATATCTATTTTTAGACAATTCGTAAAAGCAGATTGGCATGTATGTATAAGTTAAATTTGGTAATTCGAACGGTTAATATATGTTTATAAAAAAGCGGTTTGTCGTGTCAAGGAATACAGCCATCAGTAAGCTCAATGCGGTCACGGTGAGACTAGTTTTTTCTCCCTCTTCTTGGAAACACAACAATAATCCTTCGTTTTGTTGATGAATTCAAATTGCCATTGCCAAGCGTTTTTTTGACAAGTACATTAAGCGACCAGATGCCAGTTTATAGGTTTTAAATGTACAGAAAATGTAGATGTTGGGATTAAAATCTTACTTCTGGTAGATTAATGCATCAGGGAACGTCATGTTCACTTCAAGAATGTGGACATCTTCTGGTACCGGTACTTCTAGGGATTTTGGACACGTTCTACGAATTTCAAGATAATTTTCACCTTAATAGTGTTGTTTATGCGTTTGAATTATGTTCAGAAAATGATTATTCCGTTGCATGAAAACTGTACTACTTTGTGAATTAAGGCAAAAATGCCATAAAAAAGTGATAAAAAGATTCCAGTTTAGAAAGTATAGGGATTATACAGGTTTTTAGACTAGGTAAGTAAAATATTAAGAATGTGTATAGTTTTAAGGGTGAAATGTCCAGAAAACGTAGATTGGCAGAGATTTCAAATTTTTGTGGGTGAGAGTATGAACTATTTTTTTTCACCGAGAAGTCGCTTGTGGCGCCTGGTATAGCTTTTAACTAACTGGAACTGGTATCTATATACTCATAGACATTAGTTTAAATTGGTAAAAAACAATCACCAGGCCAGTGTATAAGATTTTCCAAAGGAGGAGGGGGGTTGACAAAAGAACATTCATAGCAAAGTTCAGAGGTTTTAATTAGTTCAATTAGCAGTTTCATTAGTTGATCTTTGGTTATGATTAATTAGCAGTTTTAATTAGGTGACCCGTGCCTTGGGTATGGTCTATCTTAATTTCTGTAGGATAGATAGGTTATTAAAATGTATATTTGAATTTGTCAATTAGTTTGATAACAGTCAGAATATTTTGACCTATCCATCTTTAGATTAAGATGGACCATACCCAAAGGTCAACTAATTAAACTATTAATGGCAAATTTTAGGTACACTATGTATATTCACACTATCCAAAGTGCATATTAAAGTGCATAGTGTACTGACGAATTCTTTAGTGTACTTTTAGTACACTATGTACTAAAAGTACGGGAACGTTCATAGTTTTTCTTCCGAATAAGGAGGGGATTTAACCCCCAAACCCATTAACGCCACAAGCAGCTTTTCGGGAACGAAAAGTACCGAATTTGTTTTAAAAACGAAAATTTTTTCTACAATTTGAAGAACGTACGAAATTTTAAATCGTGTTACATTTTAACACATTTTTTTTTTAATAGACTTACTTTTTTAAGTTTTTGCAATGAAGTTGTCAGGAACTCACTATAAGAAAATATAGCACCCAAAAATTTAAATTTATATTATACCACATCTTTGGTAATTTGGAAAATTCTGATTTGTTTTTGACTTAAAACGTTTTTTTCATAAGTTAATGAAACGTCAGTGTTGATGAATAACTTACATTGCCCGGTACTAATAACCAGTTAATGGCAAGGTAAGGCAATCTTATACTTCACTCTTCACCGTCTCAACGCCTGTTTTTTGCAAATAGCAACTTGGGGATAACTAGATGAATAAGGAAACGTTGAAACTGTTTACAATATACAGTGTTAATATAAAAAAATGAATTATCGAAACAGTTGCGTGTTGAGATTCTATTACGATTTTTTGCCTGCAAAAACAAACACCAAAGACTTCGCTTCTTTCGGTCATTTGAGGCCAAGGCTCGGTACATGACCTATAAACAAAAATCCTCAACCATTTTCAATTTAATTTAACATTTTAACTTTTTGGACCATAAGTATGTGCTGCACAATTATTTTAATACACTGTTCATTGTAGGTTATCGGGTTCGTTATTGCCAATGTCTTGACTTTTGTGTCAAGACATACATTTAGGATTATCATTTTCATTGACATTGATATTTGTCCAAGTTATCAGTAACTTTAAATAATCACTAATAAGTCAATTAATATTAATTTCATCAAAATTTTAGACTTGCCATGCATGATATTAGTAGTCTAATGTTTTATACAAACTTTGTTTCAAATTTTATTATTTTGAAAACATAACTTTTTATATGTGCTTATTTTTGTAACAACACGTAGCATAAATATGTACATATTTATGCATAAATATATTTTTATTCTATTATAGTTATTTTTTTCCTAAATTATATATATATATATATATTTATTATTTATATGCAGTAGTACTGTAGTGTGCTACCAGTGGCAGATTCAGAACCAACTTCTGGGGGGAGGGGGGCGCATAAAATTTCATGACGAATATGTCTAAAATTTATATCTTTTTCGTGGCAAATCAAACTCCAAATGAGTGTTTGAGTGTTTAAACTATGCACAATTTAGCCTTTTTTGCCTTATTTTTTTCACGAAAACATCCATATAGCTTTAAAAACGTCAATGAACTAAAAATGTTCGGGGAGGGACCTCTAAACTCCCTCCCGCGTAAACTTGAGTGGGGGGATTTACGCAGTGAGTGGATTTACGCTAATATACGATATATAAAAGTCGTGTATACAATACATACCTATGGGACAAATTATATATGGTAAAGTGGTAAAATATTATCATTAACAGGCAATTTTGTTGGTTTTTTATTTATGAACGTGTACGTGTAATACATTGAAATTTGGCAAAAATCCTTGCATAAAGGGTGGATGAGAAAAGAAAGTGCAGTTTGTAAATTGCATTGAAATAGGCTAACGCACTCATTATGCAAATGTGTTAGCGAAATTTTTATCGACAAAAGTGACACACATAGCGGTTTTCGTTGAAAACGCCAGGTTATTAACCATGTTGCAATGCCCTAATCGAGTTTTCGATTTCAAAACGATACACAGTAGTTTTAAAATATAAAAATTATAAAACATCAAGAAAAACATGGAATTGTGATATTTTACGTGTATGCCTATAAATGGGTTAGTAAAGTGTTATCGAGTCTTTCCAAATGAAATACAAAACATATATAAAAAGAATTCACTTTTCATTTAATGCCATTGAAAAACTCCGTCTCAATCTCACAACAACAACAACAAAACAATGTTCTTATAAAAATGCGTTATATCATGCAAAACTATATCATAATTCTACATCATACGGTAGTACAAACAAAATATAGCATTGACAAGGATACAGAAAATAAACTCCTTCTCAGCACTCAACAATAGAACAACAGCAAATAAGTACAGTAGGGCTATAGTGTCATTGGCAAAAAACAAAACAAAAAAGTAACCTTCCGACACTGCAAATCTTTGCAAATACAATATTGTCCCAAGTGATTGTCGCCAATCTGTTTTATTATTATTATTATTTCTTTCATTTCCTTTCGTCGTCGTCTGTTCTGATATTGGTCAAATTGGCAACTCGGAAGCAACGTTTACTGTAGTCGTCGCAAGCATAGTTTTCTGGACATTTGGGCGATGTGCATGTCACTTTCTCACGTCTCAGCTTGAAACATCTTTTGCAAGGGAAGTAGTCACGTGCTTCGTCTCTTCTGTAGCGTAGATGGTGTTCGCCTTCTTCTTCTAACGGCGTCAATTCAACGTAACTGCTATCAGTCAATGTGCAGACGAACACCAAAGTGAGAACAATGGCAGTCAAAAGGAGACACACACGTTGCATGATCATGACTTGTTGGCGTTTTTGGCTTGTTTGTTTTTTGGAGGGGGTTGAATAGCCGATGTATATCCTAACACTGTTCGAATCTAGAAGTAAACAAAATGAAAATTGATAAGATATGGGGCGATTATGGCTGATGTGAATTGTCTACAAGTCGAGCGAAATGCCAATACACAGGTTAGAAGTTTGTTTGAAGTAGTACTACTACATACAAACAGAGTCGCCCAAGATTAAACAGAATAATTCAGTTTACCAAGTGGGAGTGGTAAGTCAATGGGACAATTTGAATAAAGGTCATGGAAATCACGGTTTGATCTCAATAATTAACGGGACAAAATATTGAGCTAGTTTATTATTATTTTTTTTTTTATATTTTCAGGGAAAATGATTTCCTTTGGGGAAAAGGTAGTCGGGTAAAGGGCGTGTGAAGGAACCATTTAGTGTCAAAAAATGTTGTCACTAATTTTAATGAGACTGAATTTCACGAGGTAAACTACCTAAAATCATTGTAATAATGTCGATTTTCTTTCATCTAATTGTACCAGTAGTCAGCCACCGACTTGTTTTCGGTTGCAGTCATACAAATTACAGTACTTTCACAGATCCAATTAATTTAGTACCGTATTGAATATCATTTTTGGACACATTGTGTTGTGGATTTTGGGTAATTTTCCGTTTGCCGAGAGGTACTTGGCGTTAGTGGCTGCATGCGTTAGTTGGTGCTGCATCAGTCGACATGTTGCTGAATGCTTTTTGTATTTATTTTAACTTGGACTAACCTAACATGGGTAGTTTAGGTTAGTTAAAAACAATATAAAAAAGCATTTAGCGACATGTCAAGTGATACGAATAGTCACTAACCATAACACCACCACCAGTGCTTCTCGGCAAACGGAAAAGTACCTGAATTTTGTTTTGTTTTTAATTCGTAAATTTACTACTAACTGGCTAGGACTGATGCAGTTTCTGTCGTGAATTCTTGAACTGTGGTGTTTACTTTAAGGTGAAATGTAACACCAGCTAGTTAGTTGCGCTAACTTTGTAATGGTTTACAATGTCTATTTTTTGCTGGTTAATGATTTATTAGCTACACTACATTTGTACAAATGACATTCAAAATGGTTTATGTTATCTGGGTGATTTATTTTTTTAATAGTTAATTCCATTGATTTTTTTTCGTTTAATCATCCCTAGTTACGATCAGTATTAGAAAACACACTGAATAATAATGACGACGATCCAGGTCATTTCCTCGTTTGAAAAAGAGCAGGAACCAAAGAGTATCGATAAGTTAATTCCGATTTTAAATGGCAACTTTGCCCTCTTTTAAAAAACCTCTAGTAGCGTCTTGTTTTTTTCATTATTATTATTATTATTTATATCCAAAATAACTGGCCTTCTAGTTAACCCTTAGAAAATCGTGTTCATGTGGAAACTCAATTGAACTTTAAAACTTGTTGCTTCCCTGGTAGAATTTTCTAATACAATTTTGGGATTAACATAACCGGTCGAGGTATGTAGATTTCTGGGACGTTTTTCTATGATGAAAGTTCATGTAATTTTATTTTTTTAATGCATCCAAATTATACGTCTTATTATTTTTTTTATTATTATGATGATTTTTATGGTGTCATTTTACTTTCGAAAATCCTGTAAAAAAAGAAGAAGTTTTTCTTTGTTTTTCAATACAAAGCTATCGTTTGATAACTTTCAATTGTCCTGTCAGTGACCCGAATTGTTTGAAAATCGTTACAGATTTTGTTTTAATAGTTCAATTGTCTGTTTTTTGTTGTATTAGTTTTTTTCAATCGGTAATCAATGGCGTACATAACAACCGATTCGCTCTCAATAACAGATTTACTTTTAGTTAATCCTCAATGGATAATTTACTTATTTTTTTTTGCATGGTACCTAACCATCCATGAATCGCGTGAAATTTCATTAATACCAGGAAATAGTGATAAAAATTATTGTTGCGGAGAAAGTTTTTTTTTTTTATATTTATTTAGTTAACTAAATCGGATTAAACAACAAAATACAGATGGTTTAGTTAACGTAGGTTAAAAATGTGGTTTCGAACAACACGTGTTGTTTGTAAAGTGCAATACTTTACATACTTTTGCGTTGATCACTCGACGTGTCATTGAACTGCATTAAAAGCAGCTGCACTAGTTAATTCGTTGCCAAGCGTTGTAAAAGTTTCTAGTTAATTGCGTTGGTTAGTGTTACTGTTGTTATGCTAAAATAATATACTAACTACACGCTAATGAACTATAAACAAGTGAGTGAACTAGGTAAATGGCATCTAAACTGCTGAATTTTAAAATGTTGTTCGCACTTGTACGCTTTTGCGTTAGGATTGGTTAGCATTCTAAATTGTTGGTTTAAGTTTAGTTGGATAACTAGTTTGTTGATGTAGCTAAATGTTGGTGTAACTTAAACGTATTTACATTTGTTCAATTTGATATTTGTTTAACTAATATTGTTAGTGTTAACCGTTGTTTATGTTTATTATCATAATTGAAAAAAAAATCAATGTGTTTAATGAATACTAAAGATTACTATTTTCAAATATGATGTGTATGATGTAAATAGATGTATGTGCAATTTATTAACAGAAAAATGTATATTTCAATTTTTTTGACTATGTTTAAGGAGTTTACTATTCTAATGTACATTGATACGGTATTTATTATTTTGTTTAAAACTATTTTATCATAAAAATAATTTTATAATATTAAAAGTTCGTACAAATGATGAAGTTAGCTTTTGAATTTTGGGTAGGGCCAGTGTAGTTTCAACTAATGCGATTTCTACATTGGTTCTTCAGTCGTTTAAATTTTGATATTAACAGTTATAATTTAATATTATCGTTATGCTTTAAACTTTCATTAAGAATGTAATAGACTACTATTTTAAATTTTGTTTGCGTACATATTTAGAAAATAAATCTCATTGCTGGGGATAGTTTCATCAAATATTCTAACATAGTATTTTGCTAGGTTGATAGTTGTCTATATCCGGTTGTTGCGTTTGAATATTACCGAACTATGTTTTTGGAATACCGTCGAATTTTTTTTTTTTAAAATTAAAAATAAGTTAATGGCAAAATTGTTATTGTCATATTAAGTAATAGCAGCGCGTTAGGACTCCGCTAGTACCGTTATGTTTCTCATAGTGTTAAATGCCTTTGACATATCAAGAGGACTTTCTTGCGAGATCAAACCGCAATATTGTACAATAGGTAGATTATACATATAAATTGAAAGGCTTGGTGTGAAAGGGTGTTAAATAGCAATTTTACAATTTCGAGAAAAATGCGTTTAGAGACCCGAACTTGTCTTGCTGTCTTATCGGCTACTTCACACTTTTTGAACTAATATCTTTGCGTATATTGTTGTTTTGGTCAAAATTATGTGCTGGGAAGGTAGAACTGCACCTAACACGTTCGAAATGTTACTTAACACCCTTTTTCACAAGGCCCTTCAATTATAGATACAGATAGGTTATATATATTATTAATATAGGTAGATAACCAATGTCCCTACCTGTTACGTGGTGTTTTGAATAACAAAATGAGTTACAAGAATATCCACAAAAGTGTGTTTGTTGCTGATGAGCGTGTGGTGCGACGGTGCTATCCGTTCAAAGACAACCAATCAACGAAACTGAGACCCTAGATGTGGCCAAATCCTGATTTATACCAACAGGTAAACTATGCCAATCCAGCTGACCTTCTCACTTGTTTCCTCACTCGTTCTATCACCGTCTTCTCAACGAGGTCTTTCTTTTCTTCACGAGTGAAAAATTTGTTCGCTCGCACGCTGACCTCAAAAAAAGTGCAGTTTACTTCTTATTTTTTTATGGTTAGTGTTATTATTATATTTTTTTGGTCAGGAATGTGATAAAATAATAGTGAAAAAATATTTAACTGTCTGGTTGCTACCTTTTTTGTACGACGTTGTGACAAATGTTTATTTGTACGACACGGAGTTGGTTTTGTTTTCACATTAGTTGAGTTACTTGAAGGTTGATATGCGTAATTAAGTGAGATACTAAACATGTTTTTTTGTTTCAAGTGAATGTAACATTGAAATTGGAAAGTGAATTTCGTGACTTTGACTCGATTGATTTTTTTTATGATAATCTTTAATTTATGTGTATTTGAAATCAAAATCGAATCTAAAGCCACCCTGTAGCTTATATGGAATTTATGTCCTTATGGTTATTTAAACGTGTCATTGAGGATGAATATTTTTATCGATTATCAGTTAGAATGATCTGCATATACACGGTGTCCGAAAATTATCTTCACAACTTAAACTTAAATTTTGTTTGGTATTAAAGTTGGCAGGATGCTTTTCGGACATAAGTTGTATACATTGTATTATATAGTTAGTTATCAAAATAGTTTTTAAAATAATTTTAATTAAAACCTTCAAGTAATAAATTATAAAAGCATACGTAGTGGTTATTTTCATCCGATTGGGTGAAAATACGATATCGTGTATATCCAATATCGGATAAAAAAAAAGCCGTTTATTGCTATTATTACTGCTAATATTTATGCTTAGTATTATGTTAGTTTAGGTTTTAGCCATTTATATGGTTAAGTCAGGTTAGGTTCGGTTAGGAACAAATGGAGGGCTATTTTCACCCGATATCGGATGAAACTAGCCGCGCCCAAAAGCATATCATACAATGGTCATAGACTTTCTATTGTTATGTTTTAAATTTGAGTGCACTGAAGTTTGTCTAAAACAAAGCATTATTAATACAATCAATCAAAAGTGTATTAAGCATTAACGTAAATTCATAAAGTGTTTCATGCATCATCCAGTTGTCAGCCAGATGATTTATAAGTACGAATATAACGACGTAGTTAGAATAAATTTCACAAATTATATTAATTTCATTGGTTATAAATAATCGTGGTTAACTGCAGCTTCATGGTTGGGTACTTTGTGTTGTATTGGTATACTAAGCGTTTAACACAAGAATTTGATAAATATAGTTGAATATTATAAAAAAAAATATCTGATTGGTCAGTTGCAAGTGAAACTATTAAAATACTAAATTGAAGCATTCAGAATTAAAAATTGTTAAATCACAGATTTTTACCAATACAAATAGGCCTACGTTCACAGCGACTGAACAACTTTTAATTATGAGTGCATCAATTATCGTATGGCTATTTAATTTTATTATAAATAAAATACAGTATATACAGTATTTGCGCTTTTGCACTTTTTCATTTTACACATTTTCTGATGGATAGTACCGTATACTTGAAATGATGATTCTATTTATATACCGTATCGGTACTGTGTTTTTATAATTGTTTCATATATTCATAAACTGTTGTTGTTGTCATATATTTATATGTTTACTGTATATATATATTATATATATATTTCCGAATGTAGATAGTTCCAGTGTGCTGTTTGAATGCACAGTAGTGGAAAATTTAGTTTATAGCATTGTATTGATGGATTACATCGGATGATAAAGAGTTGAATGGCATCCGGATAGGAATTTTTCTTGAGTTGTTTTTCAGTCAAGATTTGTTTTACGAAAACAAAACTTGTTTACTTAGATCGCCGTGATGGATAAAAAAAGTATAAAAACAAACGGTTCCGCATTTTAATTCGAAACTTCACACTCACTTTGCTCCATTTTTTTTTAGCTGGCTTTTTAATCTCTTCATCTCTTGTAAACAACTACTTGTAGCTGGTTAACTTATTCCTTTATGATGTTGGTTGTTGGTATGTTGGTTGTTGTTGTCGTCGTTAATCAACTACTTGTCGTTGAGGTTAAAGTGTGGGTTTGAAAAAATGCAAAATATATCTTAATTTAATGTATTTTTAAGAGTAATAAGAGTGTCACCGTATGATGATCAAGTCATTTTGAATTCAAATATTTTTACGAACCGGATGTAGAAAAGGTAAATGTGGGGTGGAAGGTGAAATATTTTTCATAGGGTGGGCTAAACTGATCTTGGCCTAAAAAGTTTTTTACTTAAAGAAGATTTTCAAAAAAAATAGTGATTATTTTTTTCGGTGAGTCGAGGGTGGTGATCTTTATGTGGAGCAAAACCTAGGGCGTCTTCATGGCGCCAAGTCCTAGGCACGATGGCCCCCAAATCACTAATGACTTGTGTCTTTCCTAGTTATTGTTATGAATATTCTTTTTTATTCGACTGAATGAAAAATTGTTATCAAGAACCTGAGATAAAAAGCTTCTGCTATTTCTTTTTTCAGAATTTCAAACTTCTTTTTAGACGTGTATATATTTTTTAGCAGAATTATTCGGCATTTTTGAGATGGGAGGACATATTATGAGGGTCATTAATTTTTACACATTTTTTATATTTGTTTTTGTTTGGTGGTTGTCTAATAACTGTTGGGCTAATGTTTCAATATTAACCCATATTTAATATTAATATTAATATTAAAATAAGTTTCACTTACTTCCAAACATTCATAAGTTTAATCACAAATGTCAATATTTATGAATTTTGAAATTAGTTTCTGCAATCGCAAATATTAAATTCTAATATTTGCGAGTTCATCTCTCACCTGTGGAGAGATGGAACGTTAGAAATTCTAACATGAAACATAGTGTAAGTTTCACGTTGGATCGATCTAAGATATGCTGCATCCTTCGTGAAAATCGGTGCAGTCTGGATTTTGCGTGATATGCATACAAACAGACAGACAAGTTTTGAAGTTCACGCATGCAAAGTGAAGTTCACTTTGTATTTTGCATTCCAATAAACTACACAACAAACTGAATCGGTTTCTTGTGTGAATCAATTCCGCAAAGAAACTATTGATATATCGAAGGTGACTACTGCTGGTAATATTATTTTTCAAGAAATTAATCTTTTACGGATACGAAATTTGTTGGATTTAATGTTAATTCCAATTAAGTTGAAAATGAGATGATATATCACCGATGACATTTACGAGTTAGACTGGCGTTCAACCAAACAGACGTCTAATTCTAATCGATGGATCGAACATCATTTAAATGCCATTTTAATTGACCCCTGATACGATCAGCTTGCAATAGCTACTTTTTTCTTGGATGGTTGCTTTAGTTAATGTGTATCATTCGAAATCTTTGAAGCACGCATTCGAGAAAGTTTCCCATTTTTTTTTCTCTTGACGTAGGCGTATTGAGGAGGATTAGGAAATCGAAGCCAATGAAAGGAAATAACTTGCAGATGATGGGTGTTGATAAGACGTAAAATTTCTTTAGAAAAAAACCACTAGTCCTTGACTTTTCAACCATAACACTAGTCTACATAAGCAGTTGCTGTAGATCATTACCAAACATTCTGTCAGAATCTAAGTGCTGAGAATTTTTTGCCTTCAAATTCTAATAACAGCTCCCGAAGGTAGACGACTTCGTGTTTTCGAGGAGCCGAGTGGACTAGTTCTCGAGGAGCCTGTAGCGGTTGTTCGTATCATTCCATTTGGTGTGACTTAAAGATGAAGACAGCTTTATATCTTGTTGCGCTTTTTGCTTTTGGAGTTTTTGGAATGCCTAGAAATCAGACAACAGTAGCGGTGGAAGAGAAAAATCCACAAGAACCACACCCTGATCATCACTCGCCACAACAACTACCTGAAGGACAACAAGAAGAAGATCCAGCACAACAAAAACAACGTGAAAAGGAAGAACAAGAACGTCAACTGGAACAGCAACAACGTCAACAGGAACAGCAACAAAGAGAAATTGAACTAGAACATCGGCAACAAGAACAAATACTACGCCAAAAAGAACTACAAGAACGTCAAAAAGAACAACTACTACGCCAAAAAGAGCAAGAAGAACGTGATAAAGAACAACAACGACGACAAGAAGAGCTAGTGCGACGCGAAAAAGAACAACAAGAACGCCAGAAGGAACGACTACTACGCCAAAAAGAACAAGAACAACGCAAAAAAGAACTAGAACAACGCAAAAAGGAACAAGAACAACGTCAAAAAGAACAACAAGAAAGGGAAAAGCTAAAAGAACAAGCAGCTGCAAGTGCAGCTTATGAGGCTGTCTTCAGTTTTGAGAAATTCAGCAGCGAAGAATTCAGCCCATCCAGTAACAAAACGATGGCGTTGTTACCCCAATCGATCTTTGTGCCGATTTGTCCCGTCGGTCACGTGTACGATTCTGATGCTCAAAGTTGTCGACCCGAAATTCTTGTTTGAGTTGCTTTATGGAACGATCCGTTGGAAGTGCTACAAGGAACTTTTCAACCAGTGATACTTTTTTGTTTTTCATTTTGTCTGTGGAACGAACCTTTGAACCTTTGACCATCAAGTTCGAGCGTCCAGTTTAGCAGCTTTTGTGTCCAGTTCAACATGTTTCGAAATGTTCTACTGTTCCGATTGTACTTTGATTTTGTGACGTCAATATTTTTGAATTATTTTCATCTGCAACTGCAATGAAACTGAACATTATACTGTACATCGCTATGTATCACATCATTAATTTCAGGAATCCCAACCTCAAGATATGGAATACGTGAACATTTTGTAATAATAATTATTTACTAACTTCGACGCAGTGGATAGGTGACTATGCAGCCATGTCTTTTTTTTTATGTATACGACTCTTGATTTTGCATGTACGGACACTAAATGTATTCGTATAGCAATAATACCAGTATATATTTAAAAAGTTTAATTTACGATATGTAGTTGCAAATTTGAAGCACCGTTGATTGTAAACTTTTCTAATAAAAGTGACTTATGCATTTGTTTTTTTGATTAATTTTTATACCGTATATATTATAGCCAGGAAAAACTTACCATTAAAGGTTTTAACAAAAGTTAAATTTTTAACATTAAAATTACAAAAATTAAAGGTAAACAATGACTTCTATGGGTGTGGCATTGGTGGTTGTTTAACTAATCTAAACTGGTGTCTATGGGTATACCAGTTTAGGTTAATTAAAAAAAAGCAATAATTTTTCATTAATCATAAAATTAAGAAATTGTTTTAACTAATCTAAACTGTAGTCATGTGGCGCTCTCATAGCGGTGGCTGTGGGTTAATACACAAGTATCAATTCAATTTTTTTTGTAACGTTATATATTATGATTTTACAGCATCATCATAATCTTGACTGTTAAAGCACGATAAATTATTTTAAATTCTAAACTATTACCGATTCAAAGTGTGTTCATAGTTTAATTGTCGGGTTACATAAGCCGTGCTTACAACGCACTTATTTGTCTTTAAAAATCATTTTGCATGTTGTTATATTATGTAACGTCAAATTACGTCATCTTAATTATGCGTTTGTTAATTAGTGGTAAACTATTTATAAACTAACTTCCTGTAATTTGTAACCATTTCCTGTTCCGTAATTGGAAAAACCCTTTCACTGCGATGTCACCGAAAATTAAAAGTAATATATTTTTATTAAGCAGGAGAAAAGATGAGTCCACGAGACTTTAAATTCAATTTATCTGGATTAAGCAGTGATTCAGATTTCAATGACCAGCAGTTGGAATGTTTACTTAATTGTATTATTACAAAACATCTCTTTCGGAAATTCCCTCAGAAAGGGGAAACAATTCTTGATACTTGCTGAGCAATTGAGGGGAAGATTGAATGTAAAGGGGAAAATCATATAAACAACTAGGAGTATTGCACATTAAACAGTACAGCTGACACATACTGTATTAGCGTTTTCACTGCAGTATTTTATTTTTATAGTTTTTATTATAATGTAATTTTGAAAAATTTGTATTGCAATATTTTGATTTATTCCATATACAGTGAAATTTTTCTAAGCGTATCACTCACGGTTCCATGAAAAAGCGTGGTCCTGTATAGAGGTGGTCCCCGAATGGGGGCACAGTTAAAAACAGTAATTTTGAATACTATGCACATTAAACAACATTCACTAAACCAAGTAAAATATTTTAACATTTTAAGCACTTCATTTCAAACTTTTTAGTTTGGTTGGTAAAAATAGCACCAAAACCAATGAAAAACGATAAGTTTGGTACACCAGCCACTACCATGAAAGTGGGATAAGGTTGTTGCTTTTAATTAATCTAAACTGGTGTTTATGGGTATGTGTAATAGCTATAGATAACAGGTTAGTTAAAACCCTAACATGGTTCTGAAGAATTTTGAAACTGATTTTCAACATAAGATTTCTACCTCCAAACGATTGTAACGTTTCGCTCATCTTTTAGGTCTTCCTTCGGATGCGTTAGGAAAACAAAGAAAATACTGTCATGACATATTATACTAACATATATTATACTCTATATTATACTCCGTACTTCATACTTATCATACATTAGTATAATATCTCATGACAGTGTATAGACTCCATACATTAAGGCCTCCTGACATACGCAATTTTTGATGTGGCATGGGGGAGCAATATGTGGACAACTGTGACGCCAACTTCTTGCTAACCAGGTTTCATTGGTTGTGCAAGAAGCTGACGTCACAGTTGTCCACAAATTCTTACACATCAAATGAAGGCTTGCCCGGAATAACGTTGCATGCAACAATTCATAGTTTTGAGTAAATGGCAAAAGAAGTATTTAGCAACAAATTGATTGTCACATATTAGGTGACCAATTTCGAAGTGATATATGTGTTTCAGTTAGGTACGAGTTTGTCTAATGACAGCACTAGCTAGGCCTATATATGAGGCACAGTTTTCCATAATAATCTCAATATTTAATTTTTGTAACATACAACGTTATTCCGGGCAAGCCTTCAAATATTGCGTGTGTTAGAAAACTTTTATAGGAAATTAAAGACTAGAAAAAAATTGTTGTTCAATAACTATTTCCTTAATTCTTTCCCCGTTCACGTTGTAATGTACTTTCTCATACTTTTATACTGATCAGGCTTTAGGAAAGGGAGGGGGGCGGAACGTTGAACGGCACTTTGAAGAAATATTGGTGCAGTTTGGTGGATGGCATTTTCGTATATCAATGTTTAAATTATGCACGATAATAAATAAAGTCATTTGCGTTATGCCCGAACAAACACATTTATGGTATACAGAGTGAGTTCTGAGTACGGTTCCATAGGAATTCTCGAAAGGTTATTCTAATAAAAATGTTGAGCTTTGGATATAATAGCACCTCCATAAGGTTTTTACAATGGTGATATTTCCATTGACCTTTCAAGGAAATCGCATTGTTTCATTGTCATATTTAGAAACTTGTAAGCAGTGTTTCATTTGTCCGAATCCATTGTTCATTTCATTCATTTCCAACAATCCAACTGAAATAAACATTTATCCAACAATGGTGATTAAAATGCAGGATGCTGCTACAATAGCTTCTCTGCAAGTCACTGACACTATGCAGCGGAGATATTTTAGTTTTTAGTTGTTTGGATGGTTAATTTCCTATTGTTGGATCATTTTTTATTTTTATTTTAGTCGGATTGTTAGAAATAAATGAAATGGCAGTGGATTCTGACTTTATGGACAACTGTCTAAATCTGACTATAGCTAGGACTCGTAGTTTGCAATGTCACAATGGAATCACCTTGAAATTTAATTTCAGGCTCAATGAAAATACCACCAATGTAAAGAGCCCTATCAAGGTGCTATTATACGCACAAACTCAACATTTACTAGACTTCAATATAATAACCCTTCTAGGATTCCCACGGAACCGTACTAACACTCACCCTATATAGCAATTTCTACATATGTTTTATAATATTTTTCTACTTAACAATTTTCAATTCACATTTTGTAAAGCAATATTCCACTGTTTAAATGCAAAATTCATTGTTCTGCCTCTGACGACACTATTACATTGATCATCATCACGCAATGGCAGTTTAAGTTGAACGATGATGACGCGCTTAATTTGTACAATGGAATAATGAAGTTTATTCGGAATGACTATGGGTTGGTGGCTGACTAATGTGCACTTTACCCATAGTATGTAAACTCTGAAACAATACGCATAAAAACAACTGTTTTTCAGTTGGATAGTTCCTTTACAATTTTTTAAGATTTTTTAAGGTCAATTGAAAAGTATTTCCTTAATCTCGATTTTCAATCCATTTTATTACGTCACTAGTGATTCAACAAAATAAATACTTCGGCATTTAAAGGATCGTTTTTATTCTATAGGTGATTTAATAGTTTTTTAATGAACTTTTTTTGTTATTTTTACAATAAAAATGAATTTTATTATCATTATGATCATTCATTTTTGCATCTGTTAAATTTTTAGTCTTTAGAATGAAATGCGACTTTGGGGATACAAAGTACTTACAAAGTTAAATTTTAAAAATGTTTACTATTTTTATATACCTATACAAATGATACACATTTATTGTTTTTATTTTACTTGTTATCATTGTACTAGAATACCATACTTTTTCATCGGATGTTTGTATTACATAATTTGTGTAATACAAATTTTTGTTTCTTTATCACATAGAAATTATTGAACATATACTCATACAGTATACGTTTTCGAATTACATTTCTCGTACAATTTTAGACAGTTAAATTTGAATGAGTTTTTCGAAGTTGCTGGAATCACTGTACTCAAAGGTGTGTGTTTATTTGTCTTTTGACTCATGTTTAAACACGTGTACGATTAATGGGCGTTAAAAGTGAAAGGAAAAAAAATCCATTAATATTTGCAATATATTTCATTATTATAAAATAAAAAACTGTTGGAAAGTTGACACGTGTAAGCTGAGATGTTACAAGGAAATTGCGATTTTTAAAATCATTGAAGTTATGAGTGTTTCATATAAAAGCCACCGTTAAGACATAAACGAAACGCGTAGGTTTTGCAATATCGACAATCTTCTAAGAAAGCTGTGACGTCACACACGCCTTGATCAAACTCTCTACCCACTTTCTCTCCACTCACTCACAAAAAATCTTCAGTACTTAAGGCTGTCAACAATTGTCTTTTGGTGTTCTCATACATTCTCTGCTGTTCATCAATCGATACATTTCAAGTATTAGCAACATCAAAACTTTAAACAGGTAAGTCAACATCATCATGTTGAGTAGTTTCAAGAAAGTATTGCGAAACAAAGAAATCATTTTTCTTTAAAAAAAAATTTATGTATTTTTTTTTAATGGCAGGTATTTTCAAGATGAACACGAACGCTGGGTTTTTTGTATTAGCTGTTCTGGTGATGATATCATCCGCTGCACATATTTTTGACAAAACAGCTAGAAATACAGACTCTACCAGCACAGCAATAGACAACAACAACAACAACAATACTTCTACTACCCGTAGACCATTAGGTATAAGGCCATTGAGTATCTTCGACAAACCATCGTGTCCTGAGAACTATGACTTTGATTGGAAAGCTAATAAATGTCGCAGAATATCTTCAGATTATGAACCGGATTATTGATTTTTTTTGCACACGTTCGATCCATTTAAAAAAAGAAGTCCATTAAAAAAAATGTTGTTTTATTTATCAAATGTATGACTGTAACATTAACACATTGTCATCGTCATGTGAAGTGTTAAGGAAAAGCTGTTGATGTTTTCTCATAACGTTTTTATAGGTTTTTGAAAGCTTTATTGTAGTAAACATTTTTTATAATAAACATTCTTTTACTTCTATAAGTTTCATTTTGAGCATCAGTTCTCTGACCGTTTTATTAACCTTCGTAGGACAATGATTCAAGGTTGTCATGAAAAGTCTTTTCGGTGGAAGCATTTTTAACAGCCGTACAGATTTTTTGTTGTCATCTTTAAGATTAATGCGATTTAATTATACGTTAACTTTATATCTAAACGTTCACCTTAATAATGAAAAGTTGGATATATCTTTTTGTAACAGGTTTTATTTAACCTGCTCTAAGGTTGAAATGGTTTAACATTTTTTTTAGCTTTAATTGGTAGGTTCCCGATGACCTAAAAAGCTAAAATTTTGAACCAAGCTAGGGGTTCTCAGACATTTTGTTGTATCAAATTTAAACGGGTTGATGTTCAGCCAGTTTTGATTCTTAGATTTTTATCACACGAAGTGTCTCTGTTTTGTTTTTGTACACCTTAGGAAAAGGTGTTGCTGACGATTTTAAGCCATCTTGTGCACAAAGATAAATATATCTTATTTCATGCACAGTTTACTACCTACAGCTTATGTGAGCAACCATTCATTGTTGGGAGTATAAAATTGACCCACTCAAATAAGCGCAAAAACATTTGGATTTCTACATCCAACAAAAATGTCTACAAAAACAAAAGTGGGGCCTTAAAAACGTGTTTTTTAAAATTTATTCTTAAATTTAAAATTTAAAATTCTGCACGTTGAACCTATTAATCATTTTGGTATTTTCCGGTACCAAAATAATAATTGCAGTCTGATGTAGTGCAGTCGAGCCGGTGCAGTCTGATGTTGCTATTTGCTTGTACTTGGTTATGGGTTTATTTTGCAGGTTAGGGTAGGAAAACAAAATAAAATCATACATTTAATACGTTTCTTTGTTTTTCGTAACCTAACTTGCCAAATAAACCCATAACCAAGTACAAATAGCAACTTCAGACGGGCCCCGCTATAACCGGAAAGTACCATTAAAAGTAATTACTATTTTTGTTTAATTACTTGTTCCATCTTCTGCATCTTTCGGCGTCTGCGTCAAACGAGTTATCCTGAAATCTTGATTTATTAAGAAAAATAAAGAAATTATTACTACAAACTAGTTTAAATGTATGACAATGCATTAAAAATATAAAATTATTTAAATCAATATGGGTATTTTATTTTGTACAAGGAAAAGAGTTCAAATATGAACTGGATTTCTATTGACGCAGTTTGACCAGCCGCTAGCGTTTCTGCGTCACATAAAATCCGGTTTAAATTTGAACTATTCATTGCGTCTTTTCCAGGATGATTCAAGAATAATAATTGTGCTGTAATGTTTTTATTTTGCACCGGAAATTCCTTTGATGAACAAAAAGCAATATTTATTTATTTATTTATTTATTTATTTTATTTTTTACTTTTACATAAAACGATTTATGCAAATCGATAATAGCAACAATCATACAATAACAAAACAAAACAGTGATTAACACTTAAAATAATGACAAAAATCTTTAAGTCAAATTTAAATACTTTTAAATTAATTTGTTTGAATGTTGGATATTAATATCCTTGAAATTAATTTGATATCAACAGCAACATCAATGACAACTTTTTGATACCTACACAGGGTTGAGTTTGATAACCACAATGCGGAAAATATGATATGTTAGTTGATACTTATACTATCCAATTATATATTTTTATTTTGAACTATAAAATGTTATTATGTAATAGTAAACTAGTCATTGGTAACATCTCTACGGATGGTATGTATTTTGTAATGATAGGAAACAACCCTAAAATTCTCATTGTATGATCATAGATCCTTGTTGTATGTACATCCTTCTACTACAACTGATTCATATTTTAATATATGCATGAGGACAAAGGATGGAAAGTTACATTTACTTTTTATTTTAAATTGATGACTTATGTGGAATAATCCTGTGTTGGTGGTGGATCGATGATAAAAGGGATTTTTATTCTTTATTCTGTGGTTATTCGTCACTATATTAGGCCATTAACCTGTCAGTATATCCGTTTCACATTTTTTACAATTCATGTATCCGATTGCTCTCAAGTTGCATGGGTTTTACGTCTTATTACAAATCCTTCTGTGACGTCATGTACGAACGTCTTATTGTATTTTTTTTTACTCCGGTACCGACTTCCGAGTGCTTCACTTTTAAATACTGTCAGCGTGCTTGGTCACACTCAGTTGCATTCGAATAGCATCCCTTATACGACCAAAGAATTCACTCACTTCAGAGGTAGGTACACTTTTTTTTTTATGATGTACTGTATATACATTATGCTTTTTTATATACATTTTTGTAAATATTAAATATTATAATAATTTATAATAGTAGATTTTGATGAATTTTTCTTTTTTTCAGATTTTTTTGTCTATTTTTACTAGACACATACACAATGGCTCGACTCAGTGGTTACATCTTCATTGGCGTTATGGCATTTTTAATGGTCACCAATTCGTTCACCAATAGTCAACCAGTGTACCACCAGAACTACTACAGAAAACTTGCACTGGCCAGTGTGTTTTTTCCTTCGAACGAAGGTTCTTCCAGTACATGCCCTCCAGGTTTTGCTTACGATCAACGAGCTGGAAAATGCAGAGAACTTGTCGAAAAGAATGATGTGTATGATTATTCATACGAGTAACCCTGAAAATGGATAAATCATCAAACACACCAAATCATCATTTCAACACAAGTGCACCTATACACAATGCTGATATATAAGATATGTCGGTAACAAGAATTGTCATCTTTTTAATCTTTGTAGCTCTTATACACAACACTGTTATATAAGATATGTCAGTGAAAACAATTGTCATCTTTTTTAATCTTTGTATATATTGTTCAATATTTATTTGCTTTTATTTATCTGATATAATCGTACTAGATATAGTATGATGTATATTATCACATCTTCATCGATGTCATTTAAGTCTATTTTACGGGTTTGTTATTTATTTGTATAATATATTTATTCATATATTATTTTGCAAAGTATACATTGTAAAATAATTTTTTATTTGTAAAAAAATATTTTTTTGTAATGAATTAAAAGTGTTATATAGTAACTTCTTGTGTTGATTAACAGATTTTTTTACAATTTAATATGAAGAACATGAGGATTCATAGACATGTTTTTAAGTATTTTTAACCGACTTCGAAAAGGAGGAGGTTAACATATGACGCGTATGTATCTTTTTGGAACTATCATCTTCGTACAAATTCAGCATTTTTATCATTGGTTTCATGAGAAATAAACCAATCACTACCCTAATTCAACTCTTGACATACTTTCTTTAAATTAAAACAAAATGTTTAAAACAAAATACGAAAAAAAATTGGTTATTTTATAATTTTAAACTTTTTGTGATAAATATATTTTCATATATACGAGTATAAATGAAAGTAGACAGGTCGTTAAAAAAAACTGAGTTTTTGATAACCTTTTTACAACCTCGTAATTACTGAAACAAACACGTGGAAATATATTTTTGGCTGAAATATGTTAAGTGTTTATTTGGATAGATCAGTTTTAGACTCTCAACGATGAATGACTGCTCACTTAATGAGGTAGTACACTACAAGTAGATAGTAAACTATATATCTAAAAAAAATAATTTATCTTTGTGCGCAACAATGTGTGGTGGCTTGAAATATAGGTATATCGTCAACAAACACTTTTTCATTTTGTTTTCGAGAAAAAACGGATCCTTTGTGTGAAAATTTCAGAATTGACTGGACATTGATCTGTCTAAATGTGATACAACAAAATGTTTCACGACCTTAACCCATGTTCAAAATTTCAGCTCTGTAGGTCATAAGGAACTTCCCAAAAAGAGCTCAAAGATGTTGAACCACGAATACAATTAAATGTGCCGCGGACTGTGTCTACGTTTCAAATTTCAGCTTTCTGGGATATCTGGAAGTTGGTTAAAATAGAGCGCAAAGATATTTAAGCGCCCACACACACGCATACAAACAAACACGGACAAGCCAAGTTAAATAAAACTTTGTAAATAAGGCGATAAATTTTCTAGCGAAGATAAGGTTTACAAAATACACGTGTTTATGAATTGAGAGTTTTTTGTTGATTTGTTTAACCAAATCGACTACCATATTAAATAATGTATCATTTATCATTAAACGATAGAACGGACCTTTCAAAATAAAAGAAGATGAATTTTTATCCAATATTTGACGACCTGGAATTTCCTATCGCTCACTTTGACACCTATCGTGCAATTTTTATTTGTTGCATAACTGCAATTTTTTTTAACAGCAATGTCAACTTACCTTCCGACAAAAGGTGCGTTTTATCTTTCGTCGTTTTTTTTTTCATCGTCGTGACGTCATGAAAATACGCAAAGTTTAACTGGATGATTAATAAGTTGGAGTTTCCAGAGAACCTTTCATAGGTTTTGAAACAAGTACTTATAGCATTGAACTGTCATTCGAAACTTTCATTCGAGTACTCTACCTTGTCGATACAACTTCGAGATAGTGCTGTTCTCAAACCTTTTCGAATCTATTTTTCCAAGGTAAATATTTTTTGAATATGTATATTCTCTATGCTATTTGGTTTTTAATTTTTATATTTTTTGTTAAATTTTTGTAAAGACGAACCCCTATGTTTAAGACAATAACTTATTTATTCTTAGACCTTATTTCTACACTTATTTCTAAGTATTGTATAGACCTCGTATTCACCAAAATTTCTGTTTTGACATTTTTTTATTAATGGTTCTGGTAACAAAAAAATATCTTGGTACTTATATATTAACGGCCAGCCACTGCTATGAGGGCACCACATGTTTATGGGAATGGATTCTATGGGAATGGATTCTAGTTTAGGTTAATTTAAAACAAACAAAAATGTATTAATTTTATGAGTAATGATAAAATTAGTTGTTTAAATCATAAAATCAATACAATACATTTTTGTTTGTTTTAACTAACCTAAACCATAGACACTCGCATTCCTGTGGCTGATCGTTAATACATAAGTACCAATATATTTTTTCATGGTCTAGGTAGGTAGGTACTTTGGGTACTTTGGGTTTAACGAGGTTTTCATGGTCTATTCATACTCTTCAAACTTTTACATCCTTATATCACATTACAGGGGTGTTCAACTTTTTGGAAGTTGCGAGCCACTCTTAAACGTTTGTCAGCGTCTCAGGCCATACGATAGGGTCAAAGACATTTTTCATACATTACTTTTTGGCTCAAACTCAAAAGCATACATGTTAGGGAAAATGTTTTGCATAAAAACACTTCAAAGCAGTTGCAGTGCTGTTCCATAGACTTTAGTATAATGCGATTCTTTTAATTTTTCCACTTGAAAATATTTTTTTCGAGCGTTCGCGGGGCATAGTCGAGGATTCGAAGGGCCACGGATTGGGCACACAGTGTTATAGGTCTTCTTCGTTTAGTATATATGTAATATACTTTTGTTTGGGAAACTAAAATTAGAGAATACAACAAACATGTCTAGAAGTCAAAATAAATAATAATAAAAAACTTATATAAAAATATATTAAAAAAAATATTTGAAACACACGAAAAGTTTAAAAAAATCAAAATTATATCAGCAATTAAAAATTTGTAAACCCAGTGTGGTGTACAAGTGTTCGCCAGGTGTACAAGTTAATAAGTTTATATGGAATATGAAAAACAACTTTTTTTTGTGTGAAAAAAAAACATATATCAGAAATTTTTGTGTGAAAATAAGATACCAGAAGGTAAAATTCTTCTGAAAAAAAAATGGGTTTAAAAAATACCGCGAAACATGTCTAAGAATGAATTATTTGTTTTAAACAAAAGCAGTTTGTCTTTATACAGTATCCATATAATTTCAGTTATTTTAAAATGTATATAGTTATCAATGTAGAATTTCTTTTTTTCCATTTTAGTTATTGCTTTTCACAAACTTCACGATGCATCTAAGGACATGTCTATTCGTCACTTTAACCACCACGTTGTTATTGATGACATCGACTGACTTGGTTAGTAGTCAACCAGTCAACAACATGTCAATGATGAAACTCAAACTCAAAAGCATTTTCGAACCTACTTGTCCCGAAGGTTACGAATACGACAAGTTAGCCGAAAAGTGCAGGAAAATTGGTACGGATGAAGAGTATGAATATTAATTTTAAAAATGAGCTGAAATTGAAAAAAAAAAAAGAACTGATTCGTTGTTCTGCTTCTACCACTTGTTCGTCACCTTGACAAACTTTGTTGCCAGGTGTTCAGAACTGTTACGCAACGACTTTAATGAGTATTGATCACTATGCAAGTACTCAATTCACTTGTACGGGTATTACACAAGTATACTAAATACGTAACACGGGTTGTTATGTATTTTATCAAACATCATGTCTGTGAAACTGTGTTTAGAGACTTGGTGGTCGTCATTGATTGCGAGTGTTTTGTAAGAGACATCTGTATAAATGTATGTAATGTAACTGTGACTTGTTTCGATGAAACAAGTGAAAAAGCGTATTTGTACCTGAAATGACATATTGTTTATATTATTTTTTTTAAAAAAAAACTTGTTTGTTGTTAAAAATAAAAAAATATTTTAATAAATATTTGTACTGTAATTATTTATTGTTGTTTATCCTTGATTATTTTTTATTTTATAATACATTCATCATTATAAAAGTGAACACAACATGGATCATCAACTATTCCTGTAAATTTTGTGAATAGATGATATTTTATGTGCAGTACCGGTATAGGCTATAGAAAATGATAAGCTTTTTTTGATATTGCTGGTTTTCAACGTAAACATTCATTGTTAAAAAAATGGTACGAAAAACGCACGAATTTTATTGGTTATCGATTTAATATTATTTAAAACGGATTTAGAATTACTTAAATCACTAAACTCAATACTGTACTACAGTATGAAAAATGCGTACAGTATAATAGTGTCGTATGTACAAATATTAAGGAACATTCTAATTTAAACCGTAATTTTTTTGGCACTAGTGCTTAGCTTACCCGCGTCAAAACGAAATCCTGCTCGTAATTGAACTTCCTTTATTTAGGTTATAAAGTCCATTATCTAAAAGAAGTTCAAATATGAGCCGGATTCCGAAAATTAAGTTATGGGCTATGGGCTTAAGTACCCGTATTAAATTTACAGTGGACTCTCGAGATCCAAACGGTTCGACTTACGAACAACTCGAGATCCGAACAAAAGTTTGAGCAAAATTTGGGTTCGAAATCTGAACAAAACTGAAAATCCGAACAAAAAATCAGGTAGTCGTTTAAAAAATAAACAAAAACATGACATTAGACAGGTTTCTCTCCAAAAAAGAATCAAGTGGTCGTAATGTCAATGAATCTCAACACTTTCACAGTGGATTACAGATGGTAAAAGGATACTTTACCTTCCAATGATCAGTAATATCCCTCCTATTATATTATTAATGATTGTTATTCAACATTTTTAACAACGATACGCAAACATTCAACTGTTGATATTCAACTTAACATTATTTACCATTATGATCTTTTGAAATAGGCACTTAAAATGTTTTTATTGGGTCAATTTTTGGGTGTCTGGAACGGATTAATTTAATTTACATTATTTCTTAAGGAAAATTTCAACTCAAAATCCAAACAACTCGAGAATCGAACTATGTCCTGGAACGGATTGTGTTCGGATCTCGAGGGTCCACTGTATTAGGCAAACAGTTCTTTCAGTGTTTTCTATTTTATTTAACCTTTCTTTTGCAAGGAAAGTTAACCTTGAAAAAAATACGCGCTAACTTGATTAGTTATTTGAATACATAGTAACAGCTGAATCAATGTTTAGATACTTTCAGATTAGCTGAGAGAATCGCTTTGTTGGTACGTACTGCACTTAAGTTATGGGGTAGGATAGATTAGTTAAACAAATAAGGGTACTTTCCGGTTATAGCCGGGACAGTCTGATGTTGTTGAGGAAAAACAAAGAAACATATTAAATGTATGATATTTTTCATACATTTTTAAACTCTCAGCGAATCATAAAGTACACATTTTTTATATGGTGGTGTTTTTCGATCATTAAAATGGTGAACGGAGTTTAAAGTGGTAATTAGTGTCAAAAGTGCATTTGAATCACTGAAAAACTTCAGTTTTATGCCATTTTTTAAAAAAATATTTTGATTGTTTTACATACAAAATAAAAACATGTTTCGGAAGGTACAAACACCTCAAAATTCAATCAGAACTTCCAAACAACTCAAAATCCTCCATTTTCAGCAATATTTTATGAATGACAACTTTTAAAACTGAAGTTTTTCAGGAATTCAATTCACTACCCAATTTCATTATTGACACAGTTCATACAAATGAAATTAATATAGACAATATTTCTCAATAATACATGGTATTGTAAACTACAGATTCACAGTCACAAACTCTGAAGGTAGTAAATTTATAACATTACCGTAGGTGCATATTAAAAACAAAATTCAACTGCATATAAGTATCTAACCTACAAAACAAAATACTTTAAAAATATATAAATGAATAACTAAGACAATAATTAATTTTAAAAGTTTACAATTTAATATTTATCCATTGTTTTTATTGTTTTGTTGTTTTTCAATGATGATTTGAAGTGATTGTTGTTGTGGTTGATTGCCAACACGCGCCGTACACATCTGGTTGTTGTTGTTGTTCCATTTTCTGCTTCGTTTTCGATTCGTACGTTGAGTTTGCTAATGGCTGCCGGTTAAAGGATCTCCAGTTTGGACTCATGTGCTGTGCTCACGCATAATGTGCCCCTGCTTGATAGTTGCTGGTGTGTTGATAATAGCTGTCCCCATCTATTTGATCTACAACTAGTAAGTATGACACGTACAACCTGGTAACCTTATTTGAAAGAACGCCAAGGCAGGAGAAAACGTGTGATATCGAATAAGGTTCCCTTGGTGATGAGGAGGCATCAAACTTATTTATTACATTTTGAAAACTTTTGTTCTTGTGTAGTTTTATTTTGGCATATACATGTACTGTAGTTTCAATAGGGAATATCTTTTCGAGGTTTAACATATTACTGACTTTTTTCTTCTTCATTAGGAGCTAAGCTTTTATTGTTTTAATCATTAAAGTAATGTACACTGAAAAAGATTGTAAATTATTCTAGTTTGTCGACCATTCTAATTATTTCGACAGGTGTTAATTTTATTGCATTTTGAAACATGAATACTGATAGTTAGAAATCATTTTGATGGTTTTGGTAAGGTTTATTACAAGTTTATGTAGTATTTAACTACAATTAGTATTTTGATTCTAAACTAAATAAAAGTCGAAAAATAAGTACATGTGTCGACAAACCAGAATAATCTCCTGAAAGATAATTTTGATTACATTCATCAAAACTAAATAATCTAAATAATTCATCAAAACTAGCTTATTATTCGTCATATATAACATAGGTACTTATGAATTATCCGGGCAAGAACCACCGATGGCTTTGCAACTCAAAGGTGGAGTGTTCGATCGATCATTGTTTGGTACACGTTGATTATTGTGGTAAACATTCACTTTGGGTTATGATGACAAATTACTGCGTTAGTTTAGGCTTGGGACAAACGCCCAAGTCGAAACACAACCACCCAGTAACCCGTCATCGAAAACACAACATGTATGTTCACCACAATAATCAAAATGTAAACTGTGATCGACTGAACACTCTACCTTTGAGCTGTAGCGCCATCGGTGGCTCTTGGCGAGAATAACCCACAAGTAATATAACATGTTTCACTTGGCCAGGCATGTTCACTTGTATAATAATGTAAATAACTTTTCATCCATAAAAACAATAATAAACAGTACAATAGGTACAATAAAGTAGCAATACCTCGTTTACGATAATACATCATTACGGGGTCATAAGATTACTGTACCAGGGTTTCAGGGTGGAATGTGACTTGCGTTAGAACTTAGAAGAGAACAACACAGTAACTGATGATCTATTTTGTGATTTAATATTACTCAAGTAGTAAGCACAGTGGTAATGTCGTACAGTAACGCCAGTGATTTTTTTCGAAACTTTATGAATATGCTGTATATTAAATGACAGTGTTTCATGTAGGCAGTGTTTCACCTACATAATATACTGTACTTCAGTTTGATCTACAGTATATGTAAGTATATGCATACTACAATATAATCATGCAACTTTTCTTAAATGCACAAAAAAAAAGTTGTGATTTTTTTTTACGTTTTTTGGACAGTCTTTATAGTGGTGTTAATGTTGTAAACAGCAACTGGTGTTTCCAATGATTTACTTTTGCATTGAATAGACAATTTAGCAAGAAGAAAATTGTATGTATGAAAGTGCAGTGTTTGTATATATTGCATGTATTAGCAACTTGTACATTAACTTGTAATAACATTTGTTTTATTTTTAAGTTAATGAGAAAGGGTATTTTTGTTTTGGGCGTATGGAATTGCGAATTTTGTAGAATTTTACATTAAATATAGCAACTTTGCTTTGTTTTGCATTTATTAAATAGTGGATGTTTCATATGCTATAAATTGATTGCCAGGGCTAAGAAGTATACTAATTTTAGTTGTAATACAGGATGAATCATAAAATTCAGCTATAAAGTGGTGGAAAATTATTTTCAGTTTCAAGGGTGACGATGACAACTAAGAAGGGTTCGCACATGTAAAATTCTGCAGAGTATTGGATCTCTCCTATCACCTTCCAAATTCAGTTCCTTACGCCCACACAAAATTAACCAAGAACTCGTAAGTCTTGTTGACAAAAGGAATGGTTACGCATGTCACTGGGCTTACTGTATCCAATCATGAAAAAGAAATCTAAATGAAATTATTTTTTTGTATTTTCTCTTTTCGTAGATTGAGCGAACTTCTGTGGTAGTTTTCTTTTGCTTCACCGAGAAAGCTGTAACTTACGGATTGTTTGAAAGGTTTGTATAATTAATTTTGACTAATTTTTTGTAGCTTTGAAATTCATAATTTTAACACTTCTGTTAAAAATTGTTATAACAGTTAAACCAAATTAACTTTTGTGTATGCTGAAATCTTTATTTTAAACTACTAGTAAGTGATCCAACTTTTTTTTTCATTAAAAGTATGGATTATGTAATTTTCAAAAGTTAGGTATTTATTTGGTTTTGAGAGGCGCACCAAACAAGTCTCACAGGTGATAGTGAATGGGCTGTTTTGGCTTATCTAATCTAAAGTGTTGGAGCTTGTACAATGCCTAACAACAATATCAGTTGGTATATAAAAGTTCTAATAGTCAAAGGTGATACATTTGCTTTGAAATTCAAAACTAATTTTTATCATTGTTATTAAACATTGATTGAAACCATGTGTACAGTGTATGGCATGAATTGACAATTTGTCAGAATTTCACTTGGTTTTTACAATAGTTTTTATTTACCTGAAATAATTATAATTTTCTTTTAATACTGATTTACAATCATGCAGTGTCAATTGGAAATAACTCGGCATGCATCGGTGAAATTTTTAATAGACTATTAACAACACATTTGGTTTCTTGTTTCAGTTGTCATTGTTTGTGAAACTACTTAGATTGCTTTTCAAGAATTTAGCTTATTGTGGCAGGTTTTTATATTTCAACTGCTAAAGTTGTTTAAGAAACAGTTTTTTAGTGAAAGAAAAACTTAACTGGTTTAGAACGAATTAACCCTTCATGAAATACTGTTTGTTTGTTTTTTTCATTATAGTTGATAAATTGTAAATTAATTATTATTAATATACAATTAATGAATTATGAATGAATTATTTTTGTTAAATGAAGGACCATTGTATGCGCAGATTTGTGGTTATTTTTTTGTTTGGATACTTTTTGAGAACTGATACCAGCATATTTTTTTTCCGCAGGACCAAGTGAACTATTTCTCCATTTGTACCTAGTCATAAGTTAACGTGTAAGTATCGATGATTTTTAAGCACTTTTTAATATGATTTTAGCAAAAGAATTTAAAACTGTTGCTGTTTGTCACAGCTCTTAAAGCCACCTACAATGGTGTCTATTCGGGGCGTTTTTAAAACTACTATCTTTGCGGTTGCCATTGTGGTGTCTTCTCAGTTGGCCATTGACTATTATGAGAAAGAAGTGAAAAGCAAATTCATGTCTTGGCCAGCACCGATCGTTCCGCCACCTCCGCCAGACGACACTCCTACAGATGATGAGTGAATACTTGATTGGCCATAACTTGAATTGGTTTGATCTCAACCACAGTGGAAAATGTTGCCATTAAATTTTGAGAGGTTATTTTTCCTATGAACTTAACATTTAGGAAATTTCATTTCAACAACGAATGAGGCGATGTTGTGTGTGTATACAAATTATTTCTTTAAACTGATTGAAACTTGGGACATGTAGTGTTACAAAAGACGGTAGTGTGACTTGTCACAAATAAAATTCTGGTGTTCAGTCTAAAGGACGTTACGAAGAAAATTTGAATGGCGACTTTAAGTTTAATAATTTTACAAAAATAAAAGTACAAAAAGATTTGTTTGCAAAAATTTAATTTGTTTAACTTCAATGCTGTATAATGACAAATTATGCATTGTGAATTGCAGTGGTTTTGCTACTGCTTTCTCTAAATTATTACCAAGTAAGTAACTTATTAGTGATTTTTTATTGTATAGCAATAATAATTAGTTTTGCTGAATGATTATATGACCGATTCATTTTTTTATTTATTAATTGAAATCTTCATCAAATCAGTGTTGCTGAATTTTAACCAGATTTCTCTCGAAAATTTTGTATTATGTTAAAAATGATTTTATTTATTTCAGACAATGTTGAACAATCGAGGCGTACAAACAATAGCACTTTTAGCAGCAGTGATAGTAGGTACACATCTGGCCCTAGATTACGTCAAACGAAGTGCCAAGACAATGGATAAAGGTGAAGATAATGGGGTGAAAAGGTGAAGTTGAGTTATTAATAGGTGAATATTGAATGAAATAAGTTTAAAAAATGTTAAGTAATGTATGTGTAGTTCAAAATGTGAAGTGGAGTTCACTTTTAGAATGAATGCAACAAAATTCTTGATGCATTTATTGTGTCAATAGCCATTTATTTTGCGATTAAAATTATTCTTTTATCTACTAGAAGTATTTAATTTTTATTTTTTTGCTGACGGAATAAAAGAATATACCAACCAACTTGTATACCAACCAATCGGCAATGCTGAAGCCTATTAAAAATTTCTCAATTTCTCTAAACACTGAACAGTAATTGCGCGTCAATGGGGAGGGTGAACATTCATGAAAAATACTGTGGTTGGGCAATTATTAAAGGTTTCATATATTATATAAACTTAGAAGGCTATAGATTATGTACTAGTATAACTAAATTTTATCTAAAAAAAATAACTTTTTTAACTTTTGTCATGTAACAAGACTGTTTAACATGACAAAATTTCTACTGAATACGACAGAAGTTAAAATAGTACTTTTCAATTAGACGCGCGACTTCTCTTGTTCTGCTATTGACATGTATTTTGTTATGTTTGTTTTGCAGGTTAGGTTAGGAAAAAATAAAAACGTATTAAATGTATGATTTTTGTTTTTTTTTCTAATCTAACTTGCACAATAAATTCATAACCAAATACAAGAAAGTAGCAAAACGAGAGAGGTGGGCGTCTAATTGAAAAGTACTATAAAAAATATTTATGGAAAAGAATGGCTTCTATGGTGAGATATACATAAAGTAACTACTGTTTGCTCTTTGCTACATTTCTGAAATTATGCTTATTGAAACAAAAGATTAATTATCTTGAACTGTGGATACTAAAAGAAGAAACAGTTGGTAACTTGTATAGAGTACACAGTGGGACCATTGTGTCTGTGTACCACATATTTTGTGCTTCATTTACCTAGCCAATTAAAATCATTGCCATTCAATGCTACCGATCATCAAAGTTCATAAAATCCTGTTCTATTACTTTCACCCTCATCTCATCATCGTTCAAGCATTTTTTGATTTAATAAACTTCATATGACGGCCAAATTACATACCCTAACGGAAGTCGATCCAGTACGTGAACCACAAATACCTACCATCAAAATTTTCGAAATGGTGAGAATTCCTACAAAGTTGATGCCCTTGAACTAAAAACTACTTAACATCACTTGCTTCTGACTAAAAGTTATTGTTTTTGGAAATCATTGATATAATATTGGTAATTGTGCTTATTTTTCTTTTTTTGGTGATCTTTTGGTCAATAGGCACTTTTTTTTAAAAAATTAAGGATTTTAGTGTTTCGAATAACTGTTTGGTGATAGTCAACAATGTGTTTGTGTTGCCATGTGAAAAGTACACAGTGTGTAGTAAAAGTCTCACTGTGTACTTACTTGTGGTCTAGAAACTTCTGTACACAGGACAGGTGGAAAATTAAGGGTGGTGGTGATATTGTCAAGTTCCTAAAAAAATAAAGCATGATCTTGTCGTGCCCGATGTGCAAGACAAGGCTGTAGTGCATGTTTAAAAAAAAATGATGTTGCGCCAACCTTCTAAAAAGAGTTTTACACATACGAAATTAATTTTTTGTGTCTTTAAACGTAGGGTAACTTAAAAGATAATAAAATAAACAAACTTTGTTTTTGTTTTTTTTTGCAATTGAATTTTTATTTAGAAACCCACGAAATCAGCATTTTACTGACTGTCCACTGGTTTCACTGGGCACTACTATGAGAGTGGGACACTGGCAAGGATTGGTTAAACCATAGTTAAAGAGATCCAAATGTTGCTCGTTCTGCACATGACATAAGCAGGGTGCAGATGCTGCTAGCTGATTACATTGATTGAAGTGTTAATATTTTTTTAATAATAAAGGAACTAAACTTAATTAAAACAAATAAGTAAAATATAATATTACACATAAAAAACGTTAATTGTTTATTTTTCACACGATTTGTTATCGTTAAATAAAGAAAATAAATGCATGAAAAATACAATGAAAAATATGAAATGCATTAACAAATTGATGTTTCAGGCATGCAGCATCTATTAAAAACACATGAAGCAAATAACATACCGGTACCTAGATAATTTTCAAGTTTTTTTAAATTAACCATGCGAACAACTAAATTCACTTTTGCTGCATAGCAAGATTGTTATGCAGTAAAGCTAATTCCAAATAAGTTTTCATAATTTCTTTATCACTCTTAGTTTTCCTGTAGCATACTCGCTTATGTTAAAAATTTCGATTATTGAAAAGAATGACCAGAGTTTCGATTGGCTATTGGTATTAAAGTGGATTGAAAATAACTGGATTCAGTTTTGAATTGAAGTGCCATTTTTAT